>CM031240.1:783300789-783441224 GCA_018340775.1 Taxus wallichiana var. yunnanensis | reverse complement strand
ACCTTCGCCCATTTGGCGCTTTGCGTCCCACGCGTCCCTAGTGTACTTTGTCTCGGCTGTCCCGGACAGAACCTTTGCCATTTCGCTTTCGCGTCCCACGCGTCCCTCGCATACTTTTGTCGGCTGTCCATGGACAGACCTTCACCCATTTCGTGTTTCGCATCCGCATCCCTCACATACTTTTGTCCGGCTGTCCCAGGACAGACCCCGCCCATTTCGGCGCTTTCGCGTCCCAGCGTCCCTCGCGTACTTTTGTCTCGGCTGTCCGGACGAACCTTTGCCCATTTCGCGCATTCGCGTCCCTCGCGTACTTTTGTCCTGCTTTGTCCGGATGAACCTTTGCCTATTTCGCGCTTTCGCATCCCACCGTCCCTCGCGTACTTTTGTCATTTGTCTCGGATGAACCTTCGCCCATTCGCGCTTTCGCGTCCCAGCGTCCTCGCGTACTTTTGTCTCGGTTGTCCCAGACAGACCTTCGCCCATTTCGCGCTTTGGCTTCCCTCTCATACTTTTGTCTCATTGTCCGGACGAACCTTCGCCCATTTCACGCTTTACCGTGTCGCACACGCGTCCTCGCGTACTTTTAACTTTGGCTGTCCGGACGAGACCTTCGTTCATTTGCGCTTTCGTCCGGCGCGTCCCTCGCGTACTTTTGTCCGGTTGTCCCGAGCAGACCTTCGCCCATTTCGAGGCTTTCGCGTCCACGTGTCCTCGCGTAGTTTTGTCCGCTGTCCCGGACGACCTTCGCCCATTTCACGCTCTCGCATCCCACACGTCCCTCGCGTACTTTTGTCGGCTGTCCCAGACGAGACATTCGCCCATTTCGTGCTTTCGCGTCCCACGCGTCCCTCGCGTATTTTTGTCTCGGCTGTCCGGACAGAACCTTCGCCCATTTCATGCTTTGGTGTCCCTCGCGTGCTTTTGTCCGGCTGTCCCAGGACCAGACCTTCCCCCATTCGGCTTTGCGTCCCAGCGTCCCTCCGTACTTTTGTCGGCTGTCCGGACAGACCTTCGCCCATTTCTCTCTTTCCGTCCACGCGTCCCTCGCATACTTTTGTCTCGGCTATCCGGACAGACCTTCGCCCATTTAGCGCTTCGCGTCCCTCGAGTACTTTTGTCGGCTGTTCGGACAGACCTTCGCCCATTTCACGCTTTCGCGTCCCATCGTCGTCCTCGCGTACTTTTGTCCGGCTGTCCGGACGAACCTTCGCCCATTTCGCACTTTCCGTCCCATCGTCCCTCGCGTACTTTTGTCGGCATTGTCCCGAGGCAGACCTTCGCCCATTTCTCGCTTTCGCGTCCACGTGTCCTCGCGTACTTTTATCCAATTTGTCCGGACGAACCTTCGTTCATTTCGTGCTTTAAGCTTCCCACGCGTCCCTCACGTACTTTTGTCTCGGTGTCCGGACAGAACCTTAGCCCATTTCGGCGCTTTCGCGTCCCTCGCGATACTTTTGTCATTTGTCGGACGAGACCTTTGCCCATTCCGCTTTAGCATCCACGCGTCCCTCGCGTACTTTTTTATCGGCTGTCTGGGACGAGACCTTCGCCCGCCGGCTTTTGCGTCCCACGCGTCCTCGTGTACTTTTGTCTCGGCATGTCCCGGACCAGACCTTTGCCCATTTCGCGCTTTCGCGTCCACGCGTCCCTCGCATACTTTTGTCGGCTGTCCGGACAGACCTTCGCCCATTTCACGCTTTTGCGTCCACGCGTCCTCGCGTACTTTTGTCCGGCTGTCCGGACAGACCTTCGCCCATTGGCGCTTTCGCGTCCACGCGTCCCTCGCGTACTTTTGTCCCTGTCTGAGCAGACCTTCGCCCATTTCGCGCTTTCGCGTCCCACATGTCCCTTGCGTACTTTTGTCCCACTGTCCCCGGACGAACCTTCGCCCATTTCGCGCTTTCGCATCCTGGCGTCCCTCGCGTACTTTTTATCCGGCTATCTCGGACGAACCTTCGCCCATTTTGCGCTTTCGCGTCCCACACGTCCCTCGCGTACTTTTGTTTCGGCTATCCCGGACGAACCTTCACCCATTTCGCGCTTTCGCGTCCCTCGCGTACTTTTGTCCCGGCTGTCTCGGATGAACCTTCGCCCATTTCGTGATTTTCTGGCCGAGCTGTCTGTCTTACGCAACCTTTCCACATTTTTGAGCTTGCTCTTTCTTTCTTAGCTAGGGAGTTAGAAAAATCGGGGACCCCAACAACCTGATTCTTTGCCTTGAATCAATATAATTGCTTGGGACTAAAGAATTTTATGCATGTTATCAAAATTTACCTTGGGGTGAATTTTGGATAACGATAAGTGTTAAAGTTTAGTTTATGCATGTGAAGTGTTTGACAAAATGATTGTATGAGATGTCATATTATGGAACATGATCATTGCAACGTACCCAAGACGCTTTTTCTCTGAGACATTTACATAGTTTCACCAAATGCAAGCAATAGATTTGTAGTCCAATCAATTCACATTTTCTAATATACCAACAACATGTACATTGTCATTTGAGCTATGGCAGTACTTAGCAGTGCTGCTGCTCTTGTTGTTTAGTTGTATTTGTTTCTTACAATCTTGTTATTTGAGGATTGCACTAACATATAAATAAATATAGAGGTTGTATACAACGATTCATGCGTACTGAGTGCTTGGTAACACCCATATTACCAGTCTCTGCAAACCTGACTTTAAAATTTATTTAGAAATTCATTTGTTCATTTATCTATGGTTGAATAGTTTTTAATTTTTAATTTTCATCCTGTAACATTTAGGAACAACACTTACGTAGACTTATTTATCCTTCATTCGAATTTCTTTAATTTTTGATTTTGATCTTATGGACAGACACTTGTGTGGACTTATTTATCCTTAATTCAAATATCTTTTAATTTTTAATTTTGATCTGATGACACTCAAATTATCCTTAATTCAAATCTCCTCCATTCAAAGAGTTACCCTCAAATATATGCTACTACTAGAGTTACATTATGCGGCAGAATAAACTTAATGCTTGTGTTTGAATTTTAAAGCTAATTTTAGGGTTTTAAAATAGATGCATCATACCTTGGATTCCTACAACCAAATTGATGGCCAATTTTACCACTATTTTTCTTGATTCGAACTAGACATAATAAGCTGATGTTAATCACTCACCATTAGAAAAGGAATGTGTAGAGGAATTCTGAATTCAGGGAAGAGAGAAATTGTTTATATTACCTTCATTTTATGAGAATGACAATAGTTTAAACCTCCGTAGAAATCGCAATTTACTTGTGAACTCGTTGGGTTTATAAAGAGATGTATGAAACTGAAGCTTCAAATTTGACGGCCAGGTAAACAAGGAATTATAACACATATGGTTGTTGCGACTCGCTATTTGTTGCTTTGTTGGGCCGGCATCCTCTAAGACTTCTAGTGACATTTTGGGGGTGTAGCGAGATGAAGTCGAGGAATACTAAATTATTTTAATAAAACTAGCAATCGCACAGGATGTGAATGCGAAGGGAAAGTCTAATATGAGGTTGATTTTGAGGGAGCAAAACATAAAAGAGGAAAAGGGGGTAACATGGAGGAGAAGCAATTGGGAGAGGATAATATTGGGTGGAACCATTATGTGGAAGCATGGTTTTATGAGACTTTGATATGTTACGAACAATATGGAAAAACAAACACAACTAATGTCGAAAGAGCTTAAATATATAAAACTATAGTGTGAAAATCAAGATATTCCAAAAACCAGCCACACTTCCAAACGGGAAGTTTGACCGACAATTAAAATGGTGTTATGTAAAACATTTTAAAAATGACACTTTAAAGTCACGAAATGTGAGCATATGTCACATGGAAAAATCTAACACTTATAAAGTAATGTCCATCTAGTAAAAGCCTAATAGTGACAACTATTAAACGACTTCCTAGCCCTTTTGTGAATCAAGTTTTAAGTGATACGTTCTTGAACATGATTCTCTCAGTTTGTGGCAAAGAATGTTGTCATAATAAATATTCAAGATCACATCTAGAACAAACCAATATGGATTCCCCTATTTATTTATTTCTCTGGCACCAATCCTTTGGAATTGTTTTTAAGTGCAAGATGTCAACGATCAGTGAAACAATTGAAGATGTCAACAATCGATTAAATTTTTCACGCGCCATGTGTAAGGTTCAAAATTGTGGAAACATGTCTACCACAACATTTACAACAACAACATCTGAAAAATATGTTTATATATTTATATGTAAAATATACTAATATATATTAACAATAGGTAAATATAAAAACAATAAATTGTTATATATTTTATTAATAGTATAAAAGAATTACTATTTAATATTTTTGAAAATAACTGCAAGTTCCAATGTCCATAAGTTTTATGGAATTTAATTATGAAATGCCAGATGAAATCTCTATTTGGAATAAAGATGAGAGAGATTATTCTTTCAATCCACTACTTCCTAACAAGGAGTGGAGGGTAGTCTGTGACAAACCCAACACCATGAGAGAGATCATTATTTCAATCACATGTCGGGGATTTTATGTAAAATATGGATTAGTCTGCATTAACCAGGAGCATATATAATAAGATCCCAATGTGTTTGGAACATCAGTTCAATTGTTAATGATCAATGAAATTCGACGTGCGTTGACCAACTCTTGTAAATCTCTCCCACCACAGAAGAAGCATTGCTCTTATTTCTCAGCAATTTGTTGTGCTACATCAAACAAAACATCATGCACCGTGAAACATATCATACTTCCACCTGAATCCTTAAGAAGTGGATATAGAAGACAACGTTCGGCTAATAGATTGGTGAATCTTTGTATTGTTTGGAGAGGACCATGTCCACTCACAACCCCTTCTACTAACCATATCTTCCTAACATTTGGAGTAAAGATGAATTCAACTTCGGGGAAGGAAGATAGGTAGAGAAAACATAATTGCAGAGAAATGTCAAATTCCGCCAGAGCATCATAGCTAAATTTGTGCCTCTACAAACTGTTCAATGAAAATTTCCATTCATTTGAGTGGGTGACGTCCGTCATCACCTGCCTTATCACTTTGAGAGCTAAAAGAAGGCCTCCATACTCCTGGCACACATGCCTCGCTGCATCATGGTCGATGCTCATGGCTGAAATTCCATGATAATTGTGTGGAAAAGCATGGAAACAAAACAACTACCAGCTATCCTCCTCCCACAATTGTTCGAATTGGACGTTGGTTGCATCTAGAAATCGTAACTGTTTGAGCATGTTGTTACTTCTAGAAGTGGAAACGATGAGGTTTGAGTTGTGGTGTGGAGAGATCATAGGTTTGCATAGATAGATGTCACTCATTCACACATGCACATCATGTAAACTACACATACCATGTGACTCAGATGCACAAAAATACATTGTTCACAACACATGAGGACATACACATTACAACTTTGATGTTTATTTACCATGTCTATGCCATGCTAATTTGATACGCCTTAGCCATACATGCACGAATAAACCATCTGAATCCTAAATGACACATGCCAGCATATTGATACTTAGAATTCATGGATAGATGTCATGTTCATACATACACATCATGCAAAAATACACTATTCACAACCCATGTCATGTGATCCCAGTACACACAAGGACACACACCATACAACTTTGATTCTCAGTAACCATGTCCATGTCATGCTAATTTGATACACCTTAGCCGTACATGCATAAATACACCATGACCCACGATGCACCGCCATATTGTGTAACTTAGACACTCATTAGTGACGCATATATGCTAACAAACCAAACACATATTTCATGCCAATTGATGACATACATGCCATTTAATCTTAACACCTGTTAGGAAGCATTATGTGTGACTTCAATGAACATTAACTACATGGATGCCATTTAACCCTTATGTATATGCAATGTAGTACACAAAGACAATATTCGAAGTAGAAGCAAACAAATAAAATACTTAAATACATGAATATCATACTAAAAAATACAAATTCATAACAATTAAATAAAATGATAATTCTAAAATAGAGAACAATTAACAAATAAACATATAAAAACAAATTTGAAATAGTAATAATAAAAAGTATTTCTATTCTATTTGTTTTTGAAAACAATAAAAGTCATAATGTATAACCAATATATATTATTTTAAAACAAACACATCCAATCAAAACATATTTAAAATAAAATTAGTACTGATTAATATCACATCAACATATTTTGTTAAGTGGTCATAAGTATCATTCCCGATAGGAATTAAGATTTGCTAAGAAAATTCAAAATGGGCTTCCCTCCAAGCCATATTTTTTCATACTAAACTTTGATAGTATGGTGGGTGGAAACCTTGGTACGTCAAGTGTTGGTTGAGTAATTGGGGATTGGAGTGTCTTTAATTCAGACAATGTCTTGCAATTTTATCATGTTATAAAATGAAATTATAGCTACAATTGTTTAATTTACAATTAACAAGTTAACATAATTAATTTATAAAACATTCATTTGACAAACATATTATGATATATGTATAAAATAAACATAATAATTTTACTTTTAAGTTTTGATTAGTAAGTTGATCATTACTTCAACCTTATCTATTGATCTACTATTAACAAAATGTCTCTTTGTTATGATGGAGAATATAAATCCAATGTAGTTGAATTCCCCCACTTAGACTTATTTTCTCTTTGATTACAATGTATCTTGTACCTCGATCATTCAACTATGTAAATTAGTTTTCATTAATTGTCACTCAAGTGTTGTTTATTGACATATTGTTGAAGATTTTCTAATCAGATTGATAATAAAAACAACTAGCAGCCAATTAATGAGGGTTGTTAAAGCATCAATTGCAATGATGTATGACTTCGTGAAAGGAAATTCAATCAACATAAAATCAGAAGAACAAAAAATTATGATCTCCTTGATAGTGATTTTAAGCATAGTAAAATAGTGTTGATGAAAATGGAAACATTTGGCAGCCAATCAACTGAAGGGATTAAGGTATTATTCAACATGATGAACAACTTCATGTATGAAACTTTAGTAGAAGTAAAATATGAATAATAAAACAAAGTTGATATCCTTCATAATGATTTTAAACATGTTATGAGAAGAGCTTAGAGCCCAACCATCTAACTTCCTTAATAAGAATTGTTAGACAAGAAATAATTATTTTCCCAATTCCTGGTTATAACTATGAACCATGTGGATCTTGAGTGATATTAAATCCAAATATGAAAAATAAGTTTCCAATGAACCCCCCTAATAATCAAATGGATATAGTATTCTCATATTTAGTGGTATTTTTCTACTCTATTGTATAAAGGCTGCTAGTTTTCTATCTTTAATTTTAGTTTTTATCCTCAATACATATCAACTACAATTATAACTTTTCACTCTTGATAGTTCTTGTTCTATTTACTACTAAAAAAGCTATTTGGTAGTTGAGAGAAGGTTTAAGCTCTTAATTAACTTATATGTTGATAATATGTAATGTCCCCTTTTTCGAATTGATTCATTTTCGAACAAAAAAACAAAGTTGATATTCTTCATAATGATTTTAAACATGCTAAGAGAATAGCTTAGAGTCCAACCATCTAACTTCCTTAATAAGAACTATTAGAGAAGAAATAACTATTTTCTCAATTCCTGGTTATAATTATGAACCATGTGAATATTGAGTGATATTAAATCCAAATATGATAAAGAAGTTGCCAATGAACCCCCTAATAATCAAACAGATATACTATTCTCATATTTTAGTGGTTATTTTCTACTATATTGTACAAAGGCTGATGGTTTTCAAGCTTTACTTTTATTTTTATCCTCAATGCATATCAACTACAATTATAACTTTCCAGTCTTTGTTAGTTATTGTTTTAATTACTACTAAACAAAAACTATTTGGTAGTTGAGAGCACTTTTAAGCTCTTAATTAATTTATATGTTAATTAAGGTATTTAGTAGTTTGAGCCTTCCGTTGGGCGCCATTTGTTCGACGGGGATGGCATGATACACACGGTGAGGCTCATGCATGGCCATGCTTCCTACTGTTGTTTCCACACTCGATCATTAAATCAGAACTATATACAAATTGATTAATCTGGATATGTATCTGTATCTGAAGCAAGTTCAATTGTCTCTGAGAGGAAACTACTGCATGTCGTTGTTTTTTTGTTATATGTAGAAGAAGAAGAAGAAGATTGAGGATTAGGAGGTGTTTCATTCGGGTGTAATGTATACATGTATTGATTTTGCTTCTTTTGCTTCTAAACACCTACAATACATGCACTGTAACCTTTGCAACACCATTCTCGTGGTAATCCGATAGTCCAACCAACAACGCACTCAAATCATATTATAAAAATAATATGCAGACTGTGTTTTGAATGAGATTTTTTTTGTGTGTTGTGGAAGCCTATTGTTGCCATGAGTTGAAAAAAAACATTTCTTATTGCAATGTGGTTAGGGCTCAAGGGCCAATGAAGAAGGATGACTTCTCCCTTTTCATTGGATGTCTTGGTTAGGTGGAGAGCATTGCCTTTCCCCTGTTCTGTTGTGACCAAATTGGAGAATGATGGAAATTCATACTACTATTATGGAACTGAGAAAGAAGAGTTTGATAGTCCTTACTGAGATTATTTCTTAATGTAACCTTTTGCCACTTGAAGTGGATGATCTTATATAGTTTTTTTGATGGAAAGATGGTTTGTATGGGATATGAAAGTCGTAAATTGAATTGTGAAAGAGATATACTCTGTTTTTTTGCTTTTGAAAGATTGTGAAAAAAATCATATTCTGTATATTGTAATTGAGAAATGAAAGAATAAATTGTAAAGGTATCTCTTTAAATCAATAAATAATTGTATTACTTTACTCAAATGGCATTATTGGGTATTGAAATCTGATTGTTGAATGTATTTTGAAATTTTGTTGGAAGGATGAAAAAGTGAATATGTATGGAGAAATGTCATAATACTCTATTTTTTTAATTAAATGTTTTAGAAATCAGAATTGTAATTTGGCATTTGAATACTTTTCTTGAGTCAACTTAGTATGGTAGCTTGAGTTGGAATGAATTCATAGGTTAAATTTGGCAAATGAAAATAAATCTATTCGAATTTGAGCTCTATTAGATAACTTTCATACTGGGAATTATTAATCGGAAATTGAACATAATGACCCTACAACATCAAAAAGACAAAATTAAATATCAAATTTTATTTATAAGGTCTAAATGACCCCAATCATACCAAAATCATTATGAAAATTTTATAGAACCTTACAAATCGGGCAAACGCAAAATTGTAGTGTTATTGCTGTATAAAATTGATAAATTTCAAATGTAAATCAATCAAGCAAACTTAACCTTACAATCTATACTAAAATCTTCCAAGTAAAATCCTTCATGCCTGTTTGGCAAGTGGAAAAAGAATTAACGACAAATTTGAACAAAATTGATAAGTTAAAAATACTAGTTCACTTTCTAAGTGACAAAAATACTTTTTCTCAAAATTGACCATTTGAAATTTATCAAAATCATATTCCTAAGTTTTCTATGAAAAGAGGACACCAAGAGCTTTCCATAAAGTCCTTGTTTTCCAAAAACCGAGTTCCCAATCGGAAGTTATGGCCTTATGAAGTTTTTACTTCATTTCGGGCTCAAACTAATCTAACTGTCAAATTTTAAATGAATAAAATATTCTTGGGCGGACCCATGGGCTAAAACTTTCCTTTTTAAAATTTTTTTCCCAAAAGGTGAAAATTCATGAAGTTTTCCACCACTTCTCTAATCTGCAAGCCTTCATTTTGTCTAAAAATGATCTTAGTCCAAAAAGTTAATTTGGTAATTTTTCTTGATGACCCCACCACTTGCATGACCCAATCATTGATCAACACATGGCTTCGTTGGGCATCGGCAACGAATCAGATCAATTTTAACCTTAAGCACTTTTAAAACTAAATTTGGAAAAATTTGTAAGTTTTCCCCACCAGACCACTTGACCGTAGGTAATTAGGTGCTACCACGTGGCTTCATGAGGCGTCAGCGGAGGAGCAGATATTTTTAAGCCTTAATGCTTGAAAGCTTTCATGCAAAATTTCCAAATTATCCTGTTAGCCTACCGATCTCTGAGAAGCGGTTGGCTTACACGTGACATCTTCTCATGTCGAGCGGGCGCGGGTTTATTTCAAACTTTTTTCCCTTCCTTTTGAATAGTCAAAATTTCCAAATGTTCCCCACTGAGCCGCTAACCCGCAGCCAATAAGGAGCTGCCATGTGGTATCCCTGGGCGTCAGCAAAGGTGCGGGTGTAAAATTCACTTTGTCCCAAAAGGGCAAAAGTTCTAAATGTCTTCCCCGCTCTACCGGCCCGTGTCACGGGAAAAATTCTTCACCGCTTGGCCGGTCCACTTTTCTCCTCAGGGTGAATTTTCTCTTCGAAGTCCACAAGCCCGAGTTGGGGAAAATTTTCCTCCCCATGCCCGCTCTTAGGAAAATTTTCACTGCAAGTTCCATTGGTCCATAACTTGAGAAATATGAGGAGTTAGGAGGAATTTTTATATCACCGAAAAGGTGAGGAAATTCCCTATCTAATGGGAATGTTTTCAAGAAGTTTTTATTGTGTTAATTATGAGAAAAATCAGATCGATTCATTAACCGTGTTTTAGGAGTCGGTAAGTAAGAATTTACTCTGATAATTTTAAAACATGTATTCTTTCTCCCCTGTAATTAAACCTTGTTGTTGTCTTGGACCTTGTCGAACTAAACACCACAGGTATTAATTGTTTTGCTCCCTTAACCTAAAATTTTAATCGGGGAATATTTAGCTAAAATTTCAATGTAGTCATTGATTAAATTAATCCCTAAGGATATTTGAGTTAGTTGTGGACTTATCGCATTTGTTGCTTTTTAGAGTGGAATTATTAATTATTATAATGGGAAAAGTTATCAGTTGAGTTTAATTTTCCTTGAGACTTTGGTTGTTAACACTTTAAAAAAATTCCATAATTTTCTAACTAAACCTAGGTTGTTCATGGGTCTCAAGTGGGAGATTTTAGCGGGCGTTACACTTGGTATCAAAGCCATGGGTTCAAATATTGGACCCTTGGGAACACTAGAAAACTTGAGATGAAATGTTTTATGCTCGATGGGCACCCCCATCATGGAAAGAGACACTGCTTCTTGGAATTTTGTCCGGTCGATGCATCTATGTATTTTTTGTCTCTCCCATTGCAATTGTCACACGACATGCAATTTCCCAAACAAATTATTCACTGCATAACTATATACATATTTCTCATATTTTCTATCAACATGAAATCAATTTTTAAAAATTCGATTAAAAAATCCAAGTTGGATTTTGGTAAAGGGTCTTAAAATTTTCCCTTTGACAAAGGCTATAGTTGGAAAATGTCATGTATTCATTGAAAAATAATTCCTTCTTGGTAGTATCCAATCTAGCTTATATAAGGCCAAGTCAATATTGTGGAAGTGGTGCGATGGTGATGCCGACGGGGAGGAAATGAAGAAGTAAAAGTAGAAGGATCTTAGGGGAAACATTCTAAGAGGTAGGATAGTGATGGGGAAGGGGATTAATGGAGGAGAATATTTGGGATGGGGAAATAATTAGAGGGAAATTACATGATCCTTTTCTTTCTTTAGGAAAGTGGCATATAGACCACCTCAAGTGTTTGTGGATAGTTAGAGTCAACCTCATTATGAGGGAATTTTATTTTTCCAGTTACGGGAAACTATTGAGATAGGGACATGTTGGGGAGACTCGACATCTCTTGTGAGACAATTTTAAAGGTAGACAAGATGAAGACACGAGCACATAAAATCAAAAGAGATATATCGATAGTAAAATAATGTGTGTAAATAAACAAAAATAAACAATCAATCAAGTGATTTAATACTGATGTATTGTGGGTATTAAATCCATCATAATTTTTTCTAGTTCCTTAAAATCCTTACTTTTGAATAAATCAAAAATCTTTGGTTTAGTGCAAATTACATTGTTATTTTAGTAGTGGGACCATACACAATGAGGTTACAAAGATGTTTGTAATAGAGTTGAAAAATAATGGCTATAGATTAGAGAAGAGCTAACGTGATAATGAAATAAAATGGTTTATGAGATATCTACATAGTACCAAATAAGAAATCATTTCCACAAGTTAAAAATATAAGATGACAACGATTACAAATTTGAATGCGGAAAATATATTAATATTAGACATTTCCTTTTTTAGAGTAACATAAGGGGCTCCTACTTCTTGAAAAGACAAAAATATTTATATGTGGATGGATAGGATGGCGTTTCGGGGTTAGTTATTTCCACTCTAAAGCGAGACACTATATTTTTGTCGAAGACGTTTCTATATGACATCCATCCTCCTACCTCTCGAACACTAGTGGGTGGGCCACACAGGACTAGATGAAAGAGACAACGTCTTTTGGAAAATGATTATGAAAACATGTAGAAGACATGGGTTCCCTCTTGAGATTGTAAAGCTGTTTAACCATATGCAACAAACAAGTCTCCAACTTTGATAAGTTTACATTTTCTAGCGCACTCCTAGGCTATGCCAAAATACGAGCCACGAACCCGCTTGGATATGAATATTAGGTATAGATATTTATATGTGTGTGTAGGTCTGATTTAGCCCTTAATAGTGTTGATTATAGGTTGGATATTAACTAGGTCTCCGTTTAGTATAGTTCCCACTAACATTTTATTTATTTATTTATTTAATTTGAATGCGAGTTATCCACTACTACTAAATTTACAACATTAACTTGGGTTTCAGCATGGTTAGGGCCTTTCGATCTCAAATAAAGTGCTTTATTTTTATGCGGGGAAAATGGCATGTTTAACATTGTTTAGGATGTGTCGCTCTCCATGTTCTGCTTTGGGTTTTGAAGAGCGGTTACCCTAGTTGGTGGGTTTGTTTGACATGGGTATTTTTTTCTCACTCAACTTTTATTTTACGTGTTAAATACATGGAGAAACAAACAAAAAATATGATACTTTTGAATCTATATGATTCATATCATATCTTCTCAACCGCAATCTTATCAATCTAAGGAATATCTATATCGAATGTCCTTAAAAACAAATTTAAAATGTGTCCTAATTGTGCAAACCCTTAATTTCAATGATGTAGATTAACATCCAAACATCGATGCCATAATAATAATTTAATTTTACTTGGCCAAGGGATTTGTGTATAGGTGCTTTGCATCACTATTCATCTCCTTCATGCCAAGTACAAGGCTCTAGGGGATGGCGGCCATTTGATTGTTATCGTACATCCTTGAAATAAATTCTCACTATCCATGTGAGTAGTCAAGTAGTAGGGCGTTCACAATTGGGTTGAGGCTTTCCCCATATAACCTTTGGGAAAGGATGTGGATGGCTTAGACTAACATCCAAGCATCGATGATGTAATAATAATTTAATTTTATCTAACCAAATTAATTTTCCTATAGGTGCTCTACATCGTTGTTCATCTCCTTCATGCTAAGTATAGGAATCTAGGTGACACCGACCATTTGATTGTGATCATACCTCTTACATTCTCCCCAGAAGAAATGTTGTTTTACTGATTCAAAGCTAGGGTTTTCTATTTGAATTATCGGTTGTTGGTTGTCTTCCTTTTGGGTAGTCCTGTGGAGGTCAATCTACCAAAGGATGGGACAAATCCGAATGAATTGTAAGGGATGAGTAGGTTGAATTTGTAGTTATTGATGGCCTATGTTCCATATCCCCTTTTACGTATAAATTAATCCATGTCCTCACAATATTTATTATCTAATTATCCTAATTTCCACCTCACCTAGACATCTCATCCAGCCACCTCACCCTATACCTATTCTTGACATGTTTCCATAACTAACTAAGACCTAATCCTACTTGCCTTAATGAGCTAAGATTTGGCCTAACCCTAAAAATCAATCCCTATAACCTCTCTAACCACATTCCCACCCATTAGAAAAGAAGCTTCCATTCTAATCTATGAAAAGAAACTAACTAGATCTAAGAAATCAAGAAGATCTGCCCATTTTAGTAAACCTAGGGAATCCTACCTAACCGACGACATCAGTCACCCCTAAACCGACGCCGGTCAACCTGGAACCGTCGTCGGTCACCTTTTATTCCCTTTTGGTAGTCTTATTTTGAGGTTGGCACATTTTGAGAGCAAGGGAGAGTAATCACATCTGCATACAACCAGAGTGAGTATCTGTTCACACCAGGACATCCACATTCATCAAGCCAAGATCGATTGATGCAAGCAAGGAGGAAAGCCCAGGAAGCTCAAGCAATAGTTTCCTATCAACTAGTGACCCTCTACAAAAGAAACCTCCAACCACCATCTCCTATCTTCACCCACATTGTAGCAGATTCCAAGTAAGTACACTTGTCTATTCAATACATTTTGTTTAGATACTCTTAGTATTTACATCCTTTTGTGTGCTATTGCTTTTCCAGTCACTCACTTACTTTTCTCGATAACTATCCCCCTATACCTCTTCCAAAACCCCTCAAATCCTTGTCCTAGCAATCCAACACCCCATTCCAGCCTACCCAACCCTTTGTGTAATCACAAAGAAGACCCAAAATCCATTCTGCAACATCTTCCAATTTCCCACGAGTCTTTGATGTCGGTCTCCCTAAACTACCATCGGTCGAGCCTATATCGGCATCGGCCTACCTACCCGATATTGGCCTTTGTTATTGTTCATAAAATTAATCCATAAGTCCTTCCCACTTCACCAAAACCTCACCAAACCTACCCAATTGACATGCATCCCTACCCACACCTCGTAGACACCCCCCTCAGCTCCCCATAAACTTGGAAAATAGGCATCAGTTAGGACTTGGTAGGCGGTCTTTGTGTCTGCCAACACATTACAAACCAATAACCTACCTATTTACTCCAAAGTTACCTATAATCACCTGTGACCTTCATCAGATCTCTGTTAGACCTGTACAAACCCTAAACCATTTACCCGACCTCCGGATATGATCCTACCCTAGCCTATTAGATTAGACTTGCTTATTGTGTTTATATGAGATGCCTAAATCATATTGACTACAATAGGAAATATTTACCTTATTTCTCACATTAATTTGTTTACAATAGTGGATTGACAACCTTCTAGGGAGTATCACACTTCTTGGATCTAGCATACGCTAGGAAGTCCACTGCATATGTTGTTTAACTTCCATTTGGTGGTCTTGTTGTTTATTTCAAGTAGTTCCTCCTAGCCAAAAGGAAGCTCTCATGATCAGTTGTGGATTGAGAAGTCAACTCATGCGTAACAACCTTCAACCAGCTTCAACAGGTATTCCCCCTAGCCTTTTACCCTTATTTGTTTCGTCACATTCCAAGAAACGTTCTAAGAATCAGGTGAAACATTTTGGCATGCTCGGTGGGACCCATTTGGGGTTCCTTGCATTTCTTCATTCCTAGGTAAAAGTTACATGTTTGTTTCCTTTTTGAAAGGTTCTCACATTAAATTTCTCCCTGGAATATTCTCTTCTTTCTATTGTCTCAAAGCAATTGTGTTTTGGTGTTGTAAAATGAATTCTTCACTTTCAATTGTATTACATTAGTGAAAGATCATGTTCTCTCCTATTCATTTTTGTGTCATCAAATTTAATATTTCGATTTGGGCTTAAAATTAACAACATTTCATTCTTGTATGTTGTATTAGTGCACATTAAATGAGGGCAACCTATATGCTAGAAGTCATTCCTAGATGATGGTTGACAAAAAGAATCCTGAAAGCACATTCTCTCTCTCTCTCTCTAAGTCTTAGCTCATTACCTCTGTCATAAATTCAAAGTCATCATCTCGAGAGACGACCCCCAATAACATACCCTGAAACCTCTCCTTTTAGATATCCTTCTTCGTAGGAAGCCTTCCTAACAAAAAAATTCTACTCTATAGTTCACATTTGTTCTAAAGGTCCTAAATAGTGTAAGCTAAACAAACATAATAAAAAGAGCACTTTTAGGATCGTATTTTTCTTAGTGTTTCTACTTGGCTTGTGTTTTGAGGTGAGAGGACACATTCTTCATCTTTTTATTTCTCCTTGCATGCTCCTCATCATAGTTGGTGTAGTCCAACTTTGTCTGAGTGTGCTTGGACCCCATTTTTATCATTCTCAGAGTTTTGGGTTTGATTCCACACTTGATTTTAAATCACAACCACATTTTCTTCATCTCTATTTCAATTTTATAGTGATCAATGTCGGTCCAGTGATCATTGTTGGCTACCCTATGACCATCATGATTTTATCCAAGCGGTGTTGGTTTCTTCATTCTTTTGGTTAACCTTCCCAAAAGGACACCTGCTTCATCTTATTTGTTATTCAAAGTCTCTGTAACTCTTAGTATCTTCTCTGTTATGATAAAATCCATCCTACAACTTATCTACCTAGTAGATTATCAATCTTTTCCTTGTTTTTCAAATGTGTTCTTTTCTCACGATGAAATGACTATGGCTACCTCTCGATCGACATCGGTTTACTCCTAAGCGGCATCGGTTATCCTATGCAGTTTTTAGCGAACATATTAACCCAATCCACCTACCACTGGATGTTTTTCCTATTTCTGTTGTGTTTATGTGTCATTTACAGAAAGTAGTCCTACTGAATCAGCACTTGTTCACATGGTGCTAACTCATAGCTAAGAAAATGCCCTCATATTCCATGCTATTCATCAACCACTCCCACCTAGTCCTTCACCACCTTCCATTCTATCACCCATAAATCCTACCCAGCCTATCACCATCGCCACATGTGAGGAGGAGTTCGCATGACTCCTTGATCAAAACCTTGCCACCTTACAGTTCTATCTTTCCCACTTATCCGTGACTCGAGATGCCTCAGGTCAGTTGATATACAACATGCATGTATCTATCCCCCGAAACTCATTTATACTTTTGTGTCATCCTCTTCTAGCTCTATGCTTACCCGAACCTACCTTTCCCCCAATCATTTCACAACTAGGCCCTATACATGCTATGACCGCCACATTTTCCATATCTATTACACCTACAACATCCACTATACCTTCATCAACCACCCAGAACATAACCTCATTCATGCCTATACTCTCATATATACCCATAGCAACACAACCACCCCTGGTGTCATTGACCCCTACCCCATTTCAAAACATTTTCCTTTCTATTCCATAGTCTTTAGCCCTCATTGCTACTAGAGTCACCTCGAACCTTCCACCTTCATATACGCACTATCGGTAGCCTCCCATTTCATCTATCATTCATTTAGGGTATGTGCTGTCGACATTAAAATTTTCCTCTGTAATTTCTATTTTATTAATGTATGTATTAGGAATAGGATGTTATTAAGTTTAATTAGTAGTAGCATCCGATAGAAGATAATGGCACTGCTGGTACGACGCCGCCAATAATGTATAGTATGGTAATAGTCAAAAGTACAATAGGAATGTTGTGGTAAAAAGTAAATATTTGTCGTAAGTGGTTCAATTTTAAAATGTCAAAGTTAGGGTAAGTAGAGAAGTAGGGTCTACATGATTAGGAATTAGAAATATTATATTGGTAATAAGGACAAGGAGTGAGGTCATAAATATTTTGTGTATTTTATTTGTAAAAATCTAAAAATGTGGAAACCATGTGAAATGATAAGGTTTATCTTATCCTAAAAGATAAGCTTACATGTACAGATAAGAGTTAAGGTATGGAATATGATTCGTCAAAGTAGATTTATTATCCTATCTTAGAGATAAGATGGATAAGCCTAGAAGTTCTATAAATAGAGAGGCCACCCCCCTCATTTAGCATAGAAGGAAGTAGTGAGAAATATTGTATGAGTAAGTGTGTAAAGGAAGCCATCATTTTGAAGGTGTGTTAAAGAATCCATTAAGAGGTGTAATTGTGAAGTTTCTCCCATAGTTATTGTTGGAAGGCAAGTGAAGTCAGTAACACTTGAAGTATTTCATGGGTGAGATTGTAACAATTTCATGTTGATATTATAATTTACACTTATATTTCAGATTTATCATCATTCCTTCTTATCATAGTCTATGGTATTCTTGTGTTATGTTTGTTGTTGTCTTTCCAGATTCCATCCACCAAACTAAAAGTTGTGCATTAGTAAATAATCATAGACAAGGAGTTCTGTAAAGAATTATCATAGTGCCAGATTGGTGATGACATGCCCCTATCTCACTCCCTCATTCTCAACCTACCTATTCGGCATCACCATATACTAGAATGCCACCTTTATCATATGTCCAACACCAACCCTCTTGTGCTACAAGAGGTACCCATCCATCACCACCTACTAATGACCTCATCAAGTTAATGATGGACAAGATGCGAGACATTGGAGGCATTGGTTTCTATCTCATGCAATTCTCTCACCTATGATGAATTTTTTATTGAGCCCATACACCCATCCATTCCTGTTTGTACATATCACGTACATTGGGAGATGCCTAAATTTAACAACTTCAACAAAGAAAGAGAACCCACAATAGCATTTGTGGTCTTTCAAACATGGGTGTTATCTGATCACCCATGATGATGCTTTACTTCTGAGGACCTTTCCCATGTCTCTGACCGGGCCTGCATTAGACTGGTATAGTGGATTACCTAGACATTCTATCTACTCATTTAATCAGGTAGCCCAAGCCTTCTTGGATCACTTCTCCATCAACGTTGTTAAGAAGGTTACCATGACTGACCTCTACTCTACGTGTCAATATGATGATGAGTCTATCATAGATTTTTTCACTCATTGGCGTAGCCTGATCAATCAACTCACATTCCAATTACCACAAACTAAACTCATAGAGATCTTCACTCGGGCTTGTGCTAGACATATTTTGCCAACCCTACAGGTGCAAAATTTCTGAACCTTGATGAGGCATTCACCATGGCATGAAAGCTAGAGATTCGGGCCATCGAAGAAAAGAAAATCCAACTACGAAATAAGAACGTGGAATTTAAGTCAAATGATACCTCTTCTTCTTCAAAACCACAAAATAATTATTCAAAATCCAAGGGAACTGCTAACATAGTGGTACTCAAGGCCGCCCACTCATCCATCAAATTAGGCTAAGCCCTCATCTAATCTTTCCCTGTCCAAACTTTTCAATTTAGATGAGAACAATGGAAATACACCCCAATTGGGGAGCCTTATTATTTTGTTTTAGAAAATCTCATTAAAGTGGGGCCATCACCCTTCCTCTTATAAAACCACACACTAGCTTTGATCCTACTCACCCCACACTTGCATGGTACAAAGAACATGACTTTTGCAACTATCATCGAGTAAAAGGTCACAATGATGGTAATTTCATCACTTTCAAGAACATTTTCCATGAAATTCTCAAGAAGGGTGAGTTAGTCTTAGATAATCCAAATGCACCTACCAACCAAAACCTTCACATTTTCAAGAAACCATTTCATAATCATGCCCCTTCTTCTAACCAAACTGGGGAGACCTCAACTAATGATAGAAATACTGCGAGGTCCATGTTATTTTTAGTAATGCACCCGGTTTCTTCAAAATTTCCTCATATTCCTTCCATAGAGGAAATCCTAGCTTGAAGTCCTCCACCTACACATGAACCCACTTCACCTATTCCTCCACCCACAAAGGAACACCCTTCATCTCCTCCCTCACCTATGAAGGAGCCTTCTATTAACATCAAGACCACTTCTCCTTTGGCTTCTCCACCTAGAGATCCATCACCAGCAGTACCTCTCCGACCCATGGGAGACACTTGTTCATCTCCTCCACCCATAGAGGAGCACCCATCATCTCCTCCACCTATCAAAGATCTAGTAGAAATTCCGTTACCTCTAGGTGACCATTCTCCATTAACCACCCAAGATCCTACTGACTTACTTTTGGCTCTCTTACCCATAGAGGCTGAAGCTAGCAATCCCCTATTTCTAAAACACATTTTACAAGAATTGCCATTCGATCCACATCGACCTCACCTATAGCAAAAGTGTCATTCTCATACTTAACCGATTACCGGATTATGTTGATAGAGCCTTCCTTTGGGGACATCTTCTACTTCTGTCTCAACACAAATGTAGATGCCACTCTTTGACACCTCCACTATCTATCCAAAATTGTTTCACCGACCAAACTAAACACAACCGAACAATCACAAATTCTCCCATGACACCACTCATGGCTCAACTCACATCTCTACCCATAACCCAACATGCATCGCATCCAAACCCAAACCTACATCATCTTCCTTACCCAAACCTATTACTACTTTAGGGGTCATACCAATGGCTAGCCTTACTCATCCACCCATCAAATTAGATTTAGCTACGTCTTCCAAAACTAACACCAAATTTAACATGGCCCCTAAAAAAAGAACCAATCTCCTAGATCTCATACCCCAACCTTGCCAACCACACCCTTATCACCTTCACCCCTTCCGTCCATCCTAGGACCTCACCCCTCGACCACAGCTAAGAAATCCCCATCCATAGGTAAACCATGAACACAAAAACCATTTCCCCATCACAAACCTCTAATATACCCAAGTGCCCCACATAACCTCCACCCTCACCTATAACCTTTTTACCACCCAATACCATCAATAACTTCTTCACTACCCATAACACTTCCTTCCCTTTCCCTCACACCTCCTGTCCAACCTACGCCACCTACCTCCACAGTACCTCGGTTACCCCCATGGGTAACCCACCCTCTTCCACCATCTACTTTTCCTCTACATCTCGTGCACCCATATCTCCTTTACCCGAAGGTGCAACCTAAAGGAAAAAATCCACTACCCTCCAATAAGGTAGTTAAACCAACCACACACTCTATTTCCAATTCATCTACCATGCCCCTACCCAAGAAGACATGACCAACCAACACCTAAGACGATATCCCAACCCACTCCCCCTCTTACAAAGACTCTTCCTATCTGATCAATTTCACCGCCTGTACACAAACCCACATTCACCTCCCATTGTGATCCACTAGCGGGATCCTATGACAAAATATTAACCAATCTCCTCGAAACTTCCGTCATTACATTACCACCTCTTAGACCTTATGACCCACTCAAACCCAAACCAAAAGGTTTTAACGAAACAAAATTTGTGCCTACCATCGTGTGTTAGGACATGATGTAGAGAAATGTAAGGCTTTGAAAGCTACTTTGTTGTCCGGTTGTGTCCTCCTGAAGAAAATTTTTATGATGATGATCTTCTTGATGAAGATGCAATTTTACTAGCACCAATTTCCATAGTCCTTCCCTCATTTCATACCTAGTGACCAAAATATCCACCCCCACAACTCTTAGATCCATCCCGAGATTCAAAATTAACATGGTTCATATCAGAGAACTCGCCAAACCTCCACCCAAATGTCAATGTGCCCAGCTCATTTCACAAGGTTCCTTCCCACCTCTTGGCTTCTACCCTTCCTATCGTTACACCTTTCATGGCTCACCTACTTCATCTGTCTCCCCACCTCGGATCAACATGATCCATGTTACTACTTGCGCTCATAACGAAAAGGCAAGAAAAGGCAACCAACCCACCAACCAACCTTATACCCAACATACCATCTGCACCCACACCTAAAGTCACTATCTGTGGCCCTGCATATCCTATTTCTAATGGGGTTACACATCACATGATGCTCAAACAATTACACCAATCCTTCCTCTAAATGTCCCTATATGACCTCATCTAAACCTCTAGGTCCCATTGCAAGCTCTCATGGAGGTTCTTGAGTCCATTGAGGTTTTACCCAATGACACTACAACCATAGCCGCCATTATTAGACCTCATCATGTAGCCTCTCTCACCAAATTACCACCTTCTTATACACCTCCACCTACTCACCAAGTAGCCACACTCAAGCTTCTCGGATGAAGAGATCGCACCACACCAAACCGATGACCCCGATCCATCCCTTCTCATCTCTATCCATATTGATAATATATGTGTACGATGTGTTATGATCGATTGGGGCAATACCATTAACATCATCTCCTCCCATGCATTTGACCAAATGCGCATACCTGAAAATTGCATGCATAAACATCCCGTCATGTTGCGTTCATTTCATGATCGTTATCACTTCTACACTTGACACTATCATCCTCCATGTTTACATGGGCCCCCATACTATTTTAGAGTTATTTTATGTCTTGGAGGGGGAGTTTCAATATAACTTGTTGCTTGGTAGACCCTAGATTCATGTCATGGGTTGTGTTCCTTCCACTTTGCATCATTGTGTAAAGTTTGAGCATGAAGAACACACATATACTATTATGGCTGACCCATCACCTTTCAAAACCTATAACATGCTTTACCGACCCAATGATGTGCTTGTACCCATTAAGGCGTCTACCTCCATGACCACTTCCTCGTCACCCACACCTCTACTCACCAGTGCGCTGCTACCTCAACCGCACCTAAATCCTCCATTCCTACCTGCTTTGTCATAACCTCCAGCCAACTGACTGTTAACCTCCCAATCAGTTGTCTCCACCTTCGATCTGACCTCTAACACATCGTCTATCCCACCTACCCGTATATCAACCACCAATCCCTTGGAAGGTGTTTTTGAATTCCTCACTCTAGGGTAGTATCACCTATATAATGTCAACACATTCCTTACTCCACAAGAGTATGGAAGCCTTCGCCAACACCCTCACTACGATCACCACATAAGAGAGCATCTCCTTTATGGTCCTCCCCACCTTCACACCAATCTCACCTATGGGGGAATTGATACTTCCACTTATACACCTGAACCACCATCACAAAACCTGCCCCTTTTTTTCGACCTCTAGTCACTCACCAATCGTTGCTTCACCCACACCTTCTTACACCAATGTGCATGGAAAGGTTTTGGTTTTGAATTTTACGAATAAAGGCTATCACACTATTATTCCATGTACTACCTACAAACATAACGATTGTAGTGGTATCGTCTTTGTTGAACTACCTACCAAGAAGGCCCGCATTGAACTCATTGAGGATATCGACCCTTCTCCACCTTCTTCACCACCTTCACCACCTTCACCTTCACCGACAAAGTTGATGGATCCATAATCCATTCCTCCTAACTATTTTTTTTCATAAACACCATTTCCTTGGGGCCTCTGACTTATCAACATGAGGGTGAGGCTCCCTCTTCTCTTCCCTTCCTATATCCTGAAATGGTCAATGATGATACACCTTCTATTAATGTCATTCAATGTCAAGATGATGAATCTATACTCACCTACCTTGGTGCAGAAGACTCTTATATTCACCGGTCGTTACCCTCCGAGACGTAAACCATGCTAAATGAATCGACCATCGAAATCAACATTAATACCCAAGATGACCCACACATTCTAAAGATTGGCCAATCTTTAAACACTACTAAACAAGAAGCCTTCACCTCTTTTCTTTGGGACCATAGCGACACATTCACTTGGTCCTATGTCGATATTCCTGGTATCGATCCTAAAATAATGGTTAACAATATCGTGACCATTCTTGATGCCAAATAAAACAAAAGCTATGGAAAATGCATCGTCGCATTGCTCTTGGTCAAAGAAGAGCTTCAGCACTTTCTCTTGATTTCCTTCATTCTACCCATCAATTATCTCCAATGGATTTCTAACATCATTCCTATCACAAAAGTGATAGGGGGACTCCACATTTACACAAATTTCCATGACCTTAGCCTCGCTTTACCCCAGGAGATGATTTACCACTACCAAGCATTGACCAACTAGTTGATCTCACTGCTGGCCATGAAATGTTATCACTCATGGATGGTTTCTCAGGCTACAATCAAATATTACTAGCTCCTAAGGATCAACACAAGACTACCTTCATCACCCCTTGGGGACTTTCTGCTATAGAGTCATGCCTTTTGGCCTCAAAAATGTTGGTGCTACATATCAGTGGGCCATGAATTACATCTTCCATGACATCATGCATCACATATTGGAGGATTACGTAGATGATCTTCTTACCAAATCCAAACATCAAATTGAACACCTACCCATTCTTAAAGTCATCTTTGACCACCTCATCAAATATTATGTTTGTCTTCAACCAAAAAAATGCGTCTTTGCAGTACTTTCAGGGAAACTCCTAGGCTTCATCATTTCTTTGTGTGGCATAGAAGTTGATCCTGCTAAAGTCAAGGCTATCCTTGAAATTTTGCCACCCACTAATCTCCGTCAACTTCGCAGCCTACAAGGTAAGTTGCAATCCATTCATCATTTTATCTCACATCTTTCCGACCATTTTCAACCATTTCATCATCTTCTCAAGAAAGATTGTTCATTCAAATGGGATGATGAATGTCATAAATCCTTTGAGGCCTTAAAACAATACCTCCTTCAACCACCAGTGCTTGTTCCTCCTAACGATGACCAGCCCTTGTACCTATATATTTCTGTCACTAACCATTCTCTATGTGCCATACTTGCTCATTGTGATGACCAACACCGGGAGCAAGCGGTTTATTATATAAGCCATACCCTTCTTGACTATGAAACTAGATATACCCACACAAATTTATTTTTTCTAGGCTTAACCAAACTCCGCCATTACCTACTCAACCACAAAATCTTCGTCATTACTAATACGGACCCATTACACTACATGTATGAAAACCATATCAAAATCAACATGCCACACATTGGCTTATGTGTCCTGCCAACCTCAAGCACGAATTCATCCATCAAGGCCCAAGATATCGCTGACCAATTGGCCAACACACTTATTTACAAGGATCAACCCTCTAACTTTGACTTTCCAGATGAATCCATTGCTACCCTTTCCCCTGGATGAACATGCTTACCAAATGACACTCTACTTTGATGGCTCCAAGTGTCGGCATGGCGGTGGGGCTTGTGTTATCCTCATTACGCTTGATGGTGAACCTATACCTTTGTCTTTCAAACTTGATTTTGATTATACAAACAATATTGCTGAATACAAAGCACTCGTATTAGGCTCTAGGCTTCTTATGTCTTAGATGTTAAGTCATCAACATCTTTGGTGATTCTCAGTTGGTCATAAACCAAGTCAATGGTATATACCATGGTCACCATGAGATACTTTAAAAGTATAAGCATCATGTGGATATACTTTTGACCACCTTCGACCATTACGCCCTTCAAACCACCCCACGTTCTACCAACAAATTTGTAGATACCATGGCCTTCTTAGCTTCTCAGATACCCGCTTCACCCACTGACTCTAAAATATTTGTCACCATACAAAGACTACAATCACCCTCTTATTTACCTCATGAAGTTTACTCTATCGAAACCGCCGCTCCTGACCGAGTGACCTTTGGTATAAGCAATACACAGACTATCTTTCCCTCTCCATTTTACCTCCCGACCTCACTTGTAATGGACAGCGCACCTTTCTCGAAATGGCCTCTTGTTACGTAATCATGGGTGGCCTCCTCTATAAATATGGCTTTGATAGTATTCTCTTACGGTGCCTTACGAGTTCTGAAATTCCCTATACCATTAAGGAAGTTCATGATGGCATATGTGGAGGTCACTTCATTGGTCTCGTGGTTGCTAAGCGTATTCTTCACCTAGGCTATTACTGGTCGACCCTTAACCATGATTGTTGTGACTACATTAAGCGTTGCATAAAATGTCAACAACATGCCAATCTTCATCATACACCCAGTCATGCCTTACAAGTCAACCCGTGACCTTTGGCCCTTCTCAAAATGGTGCTTAGATCTTGTCAGAGAAATCAATCCCCATTCTTCCCGAGAGACATCAATGGATCATCACCACGACCAAATACTACACCAAATGGTTTGAATTTGTACCTCTTATCTCCAAAAAAGCTGAGAAAATATGTGAGTTCATCAATCATCACATTATCTGTCGCTTTGGAATTACACATCACCTCATCACTGATAATGGAAAACAATTCAAAAATAAAACCTTGCGAAAACTTTGTGACACCTTCAACATTCAACTAAGTTTCTCGTCACTTATTACCCATAAACCAACGGCCAAGCCGAATCCACTAATAAAACCCTAAATGAAAGTGGTTAATGATACTGAGAAGGGCTAGCATACACATGTTCCTTTCTCCCTATGGGTGTACCATACTAGTATTCACACTTCCACTGCTGCCACTCCTTTTTCTCTAGTCTATGGTACAGAGGTTGTTCTGCCTCTCGAAGTCCAGATTCCATCTCTTTGTATTTATCTCCATGACATGCTCAATGATGATGAATTTCACCAAGACCATTTAGCACAACTTGAGTTATTAGACAAACGTCATCTTAATGCTCTTGACCATCTCCAAGTTTACCAAAAACGTATCAAACATGCCTATGACAAACATGTTCATGAACGAACCTTCCAAGTTGGTGATCTCATCCTGAAGGAAAATCAACATGTAACCAAAGCAGAAAAAAGTAAACAAGGCAAATTTGCTCCTAATTTTTCTTGGACCATGCATTGTGACTCATGCTTATGGATCAAGTGCTTATCGTTTATCTTCACTCAATGGTAAAGCTGAACTCCGAGCCCCTTAATGCCTTGCATCTTCGACCATTATCTTTGTTGAATTTCAGTCCTACCTCACCTTTTGCCTCTTTTCATGCTCATCCCTTGAGTGCCATTCACTTCCCTCCTTTCACTATGTCATCCCCGATGACTAAAAAAGAATCATGTGGATACCCATCACTCTTTTACCTTCTCTTAAATATGTGTACCATGACTTTGCACATGGCATGATTCTCATGGATACTTTTCGTCTTCTTTCAGATGAGATTCCATGGTCATTTCACCTTGCTTTCTGAATAAGAATCTGATTCTTCACCCTAGTCTTGTCCATGACTTAAAATCCCTCACATAATTTCCACATGAGACCCAACTTCTTAAGTCAAACTTCCAATAAAAATATGACTCCCTCAAAAGGGACATCTTTCTCTCTACATCTTTGCTATAAATAGATTGCTCCCTTGAAGGAAAACTATGTAAAGCCTAATTAAAAAAATCTAAAGCTTCCCACATCAATCAGATTCACAAAGACCTCAAAGAGATAATTTCCTCATCCCATATAGACTTCCCGCATCGATCAGTCTATCTCAAATACAAGTCAAAAATAAAACTTTTTCATCATGGACTTGCTCATTGTGATCTTGGATTTCTTGCCAAAAGGCATGCTACCTCATACCATATAACCTAACCATTTTTCACCTCCCACCCTTTGCACCTTCATTTCCTACCGCCTCAAGGGACCTGCTGAAACTGTGACATTTGGTGATCATGTGACTATTCTTCACCTTTAGAATAATCAATCATGCAATGTCTTTAGGGTATTACGTTCACCAACCTACCTAAGGTATGGTCAACCCATTATGATCCTCACCAATCAGGTGGCTCTCTTACCTCCTCTTATCTTTTAACTTCTTCATTACATATTGATTATCCTATATAGGACTAGACCCTCGATGCTTATATCTAGGAAATTTTCCTCTTTCACCACAATCAACTTAAAATCACCCATACCTATTTTCCCACAATTCAATCAAGATTAAATAACCTAGACTCAATCATGCCTATAACCTACTAACCCATTCCCCTACCTCCTCACATTTTTCCCTAGCTTATGGGAGAGCTACATCAGCCTAAGGTCCCCTTTTTCCAGGACTATGTAGGCAGCACTTTAAGGGCATGGGGCCCTTGAAGGTTAGCTTGGCCACTCTCTACCCTTACCAATTTTCCCCTATTTTCCTATTCACATTATACCTGATTTTTCCTTTTGTATATCGACAACTGGAAGTACAATCTCAACACACAATAACTAATACACATATCTACCATCCATGTTTCAAACATCATCATAAAATTCACCAATTCATCATTTCATATTTCCACACACAACAAAAATTTGGAAAACTACATCATCACGTATATCTACATTACCATTTGTTATCTGTATCACCAATTACTTGTAATCTACACCAAAACTTGACTCCATCCATGCCTAAACCAACCTAACTCAATTCATGCCTATGACTTGAGTCAATCCATGCCTAAACTAAAACCCGACTCAATCCATGCTTATAACTCGACTTCATTCACGGTTAAGCCAAAAACCTAACTCAATCCATACCTACATCAACATGACTTAAGCCATGCCTATGACATGACTCTATCATGCCTACACTACTTGGTTTTCATCACATATAAAAATCATAATAGCAAGTTACACACAACCATATATACATCATGCCATAACCACCATCATCTCTATATATAAATCATCTAAACATGTGTATCCATATACATAACTCTCATATATCTTCGGCACGCGAGAAGATATACAAAAAATATCAAAACTTCTCATGCACATCCTCACAATCTTCAACACAGAGAAGATATATGTCAAAAATAAACTAATCATACATGGAGCTCAATCATCTCCCCATATGATATCCAAGCCTATCTCATCTGTCTCCTCCTCTGCTCCTCTAGCTCGGTGTATGGCTCACCTCTCTCTCCCTCACCGGGTCTCGGCCTATGATGGTCCTGCCTCTGGAGCTGGTGTCCATACACTAGTGGCATCACCCTAATCTGGCCCCTAGGCTCAATGGCCCCATGTACTCTCCAGACTATGTGTGTAGGATCTACTCCTCTCACTCGAGACTGTTGTGTGCCCTATGCTCAAAGCATATGATAGGACATATATCCCTACCGCCCTTAAGTGATCCTGATAATATCTCACCTCACCCATGGCATCTCTCAACCTAGCTATAGGTACTATATGCGGTGGTGTCATCAACCTCTAAACCTTCCCTTCTCCTTCCTCAACAATGGGACCCCGTCCTCGCCTTCTGTGGTGGTGCCATCATCCTTGGAACCTACACCTATTCTTGGGCTGAAGGGTGGCTATCTATGCATATGAAGTGGCCGGTGGCCTCAGCAAACCTATAACTTGTCCCTGTGCCATGGCCAACTAGCCCAAAAACTGTCACATGTGCCTGTAGGGTGGCTACTTGCACCCCATCTCCATCTCCACCCTCTCCCTCTCCCTCTGGTATAGGTATTGGTCCCTATACTCCCTTTGCATGAAAAGTGATCATCTACGCTTATAGAGTCACAACTGTGCCTCATTACATTCGAGATGTCCATTTACTATGCCCAACTGGGTCACTAGAATAGCCACCTGCCCATGTAGGGCATCTCTCTGAATTGTGATAGCAGCTAAATATGGCTGCCCATCCTTGGTGGTACTCCTTGTAGCTGTGTAGGCCACCACTTTCCATATATGTTTGTCATCCCAACACCATCTATCTGTCAATCGAATAGCTCCTCCACCTGCCCGGTCGACACCGTAGGTCGTGGCAGAGACATAGGCCTCTCAACATCATCTCTCCTATACTATGGGAAGGGTGGGGGTATATCCTGTGGTAACTTGAACTACCATCAAACCCGGTCTATGGGTATCATCTCATGCTCCCCTGCATTTCACCCCTCTACCCACCTGTAGATATATAACCCATCCAACTCCACTACCATCCTCCTGTAAGAGGGAAAGCCCACATATGGTCTCCAAATGATGTCCACACTGGACAACCCCTCCAGTAATCACCTGTAATAGGCTACATCATGTGTATCTCTCACATCTCGGCACTCCCCAATAGCTGGTACCCATCGCCTATAGCCCATCCATAATAACCTCACCTTAAATGCATCAAGTCGGGGCATCCTAGCGGCTACACACACACACAATATGCTCATACGCCCAATAGTGTAGTAAGAATGTAAAACAAGGGTTGAACCACCATAGCCGCCCATAAGCCCACAACTCCTATATAACCACAATAAGAACATATCGCCCATGAAAACGAGTCCTTCTCTCCACCATGTCATGTAGAACCCCATCAGTGACCATGGTAATCTCCTAACCTCTACATTTAGTACCGCAAAACAATAGAATACCTCCATCAGAAGCACTACCAACCTCATCTCCTCGGCGTAGGCTCGGTATATTGCTCCCTAGCTCATAATGGCACTGTGGAATCCTAACAATGTCATCCCCTCTCCAAACACTCATAGCAGTAACTCCTCAGATGCCTATGAGGATATCAAATAAACTTGTGTACCTGCTATAGGTAGTCACAAGATCCTCGTGAGACATCGTCTAAGGTGATCGTGACATCACCCATCGGCAAATGGAATGTGTTGGTCGTCGAATCCCATCTATCGATGAGCACAACCATCAAACTCACCTCCTGGACTATGTGCCGGTAGTGCTCGACCCCAATCAGGCCCACCTCTATAACATGGCACCACTCCTTGTGTGTCGTGCTCACTCATACCTCCACATAGCAGTGGGGTACCCTATCTCTCATCCGCACTAATCTCTTGCCTACAGCCAATAACCAATCATATTATTAAAACTTTCCCACACCTGCATTCAACCTTGCCACCCCCACTATACTACTTACCCTACCTATATTGCTTTGCATTATACCTTTCACCTATACCTATGCCCTAAATCAACACTACCTATCTACCCACACCTCATACCCTTACCTATTTTCATTTTTGACCCTCTCACCGATCTTACTTATTCACCCACCTACCAATACCCATAACTCTTCCCCCTACCTAACTCTCCATACCCCTACCCCATCTATTTTACCCCCTTTTTGGGCCTACCTCTCTAGCATGCTTCGACCGACACCGGTCATCCGTGATCAACCACGGTCCAACAACAATTGGCATCGGTCACCGCACCTGTGACCGATACCGGTCCTCACCCACCGACGTCGACTAACATTGAATTGATGTCGGTCCGTTGTGGTGACAAACCCATGATGCCCTGCCCTATTTCTACCTAAATTTATCATTTCTACCCATTTCCCCCACCAATGCCTACCCAACACCTATCCCCACCCCTCCTTTACCTAAATCTACCCTCCCTTGTTCCCCTTTTCTCTTTAAATTCCCCGCATTCAAATTTTAATATTTCCCCCCAAAAAAATGCACTTTCCTCCTACGCAATTTCTATCCTCCACCTACTCAAAACAAACAAAAATAGACATTGACTCTTACCTCATATAAACACAATAAGAAAAATCTAATCTAACATACTAGGTTAGGATCAGATCCAGAGGTCAGGTAAATGGTTCTGGGTTTCTGCAAGTCTTACAGAGATCTGATGAAGGTCACATGTGATTATAGGTAACTTGGGAGTAAATAGGTAGGTTGTTGAGTGCATCTTGTGTTGTGGAACACAAAGACCATTGTCGATCAAGTCTCGACCGATGTCGGTTAATGTGTGATGATGTCAGTCACTAAAGAAATGATAAGGGGTTAAGAATAGGGGTCTAGGTCTATTTTCCGAGGTTAATGGGAGCCGAGTGAGGTGTCACAAGGTGTAGGTAGGGATGTGGGTCGGTGGCAGGTCTAGTGAGGTTTTGGTGAAGCGGGGAGGAGTTATGGGTTAAGTTGATGAATAATAACAAAGGCCATTATTAGGTAGGTCAACTGACACCAAGTATAGGCTTGATCGACACCAATGATCGTGGGAAAATGGAAGATGTTGCAGAACAGATTTTGGATCTTCTTTGTGATTGCACAAAGGGTTGGGTAGGTCGGAATGGGGTGTTGGATTGTTAGGATAGGGTTTTGAGGGGTTTTGGAAGAGGTATAGGGGGATAGTTATTAGAGAAAAGTAGTGAGTGGTTAGAAAAGTAATAGCACACAAAAGGATGTAAATACTGAGAGTATCTAAACAAAATGGATTGAATAGACAAGTGTACTTACTTGGAATCTACTACCAGTTGATTGTGGGTGAAGATAGGAGATGGTGGTTGGAGGTTTCTTCTGTAGAGGGTCACCAATTGATAGGAAACTATTTCTTGAGCTGCCTAGGCTTTCCTCCTTACTTGGTTGAATTAGATCTTGGCTTGGATGGTTGTGGATGTTTAGGTGTGAACGGATAATCACTCTATTTGCATACAAATGTGATTATTCTCATTTTCTCTCAGAATGTTCCAACCTCAAAATAATACTACCAAAAGGGAATAAAAGGTGACTAATGATGGTTTTGGGTTAACCGACATCGGTTTAGGGGTGACCGGTGTTAGTTAGGGAGGGATTCCCTAGGTTTACTAAAATGGGTAGATCTTCTTGATTTCTTGGATCCAATTAGTTTCTTTTCATGGATTAGAATGGAATATTCTTTTCTAATGGGTGGGAATGTGGTTAGAGAGGTTGTAGGGATTGATTTTTAGGGTTAGGCCAAATCTTAGCTCATTAAGGCAAGTAGGATTAGGTCTTAGTTAGTTATGGAAACATGTCAAGAATAGGTCTAGGGTGAGGTGGCTGGATGAGATGTCTAGGTGAGGTGGAAATTAGGCTAATTAGATTATAAATATTGTGAGGACATGAATTAATCAAATTAGGTAAGTGTGTTCAAGTTGATTATTTAACGAGGGATAAAGGAGCGTGTGAACCAATTTTGGTGTATACACTCTTATTTATTTAAAAAAATCTTCCCTCCAATATAATAATTTTAGTAGATAACCATTTCTTACACTTGTCTCTTTTTAAGGTACTTTTTTCTATTTTAAATTCATAGTTTTTTCCTTTAATCTTAATAATAAGACTTAATATGGATCAGGATTGTATTTCATTGTTTCAAAAAATTTGTTTATTGAAGTGCATGAAAACGTCCCACATTCTAAATATTGGTGAACTACACCAATGGTCTTAAATACTTTGTACGATAACCCCAATGAAACTTATCACTATTTGTAATGTCAATTGGCTTTGTAATAGGATATCTGGCCACAACAATAATTTTCAAATTTTGACTACTTGTCAATTGATTGTCGATCCAGTGGTGAAGTTGTTAGGCTCACAAAGAGCCTACCAAGGATCAATATTTTCGAAGTGCAAAGACCCATACACCTTAATAAGAGATGAGGCCAATATCATACTCCAAGCAACTTTAATGGGATAGATACCCCTTAGACCTTACAACTAAGAAAAATACGATTGGAAAAATTCTAAACCTTCAACAACAAAAAATCAACCAACTTTATTTAATCTATATGAAGTGTGGAAAGGGAACCATACATAAATAGATTAAAACTAGATCATTCTTTTTTTAATTTAATTTTCTTTTTAATTTCATTCAGAGGCCCGACCTTAAAACATATTTGAATATGACAGGTCTGCTACATTTTAACCCAACTCTTATAAAGAGAATATTTACAAACTTTTAACATTAAATAATATTATATAAAAGCATTATGTCACTTTCTTGTAATATATTTGACCCAAAGATATTAAAGGAGTGTCATTTGACAAGGCCCTACTGAATTTGTTATTACCTATTGATTTATATATATTTACTTAACTAGCAATCGCATGTGAATGCCGAATGGTATATGTTATTGGATTTAGAGGGATAGTTATTATTTTTGTAATTGATGTTGATAAGGGGCTTGATTGATTTTGTAAGTGAATGGTAGCCTTTTGTGGCCAATTTTATTTCCTGTAAACACCCTTTTCTTTCATGGTAGAATCTGTAAATATTGGGTGGATAGCTAATTGATATCACATCTAATGGGATGTTGTTGTCTCTCTTGAGTATAGGATGGATTTTTCTCTCTTAGTTCTATTTGAAAATTTATTGTTCACGAGTCCATGAAATCCATTTTTCTTTTTAAAAATATTGTATGTTTTATAAGCAATTCAAGCAAAAGCCTTCACTAGGAGGATTTGATGTCTTGTTTTATCAATGGGTAGCATTTGCTTTAGCATAGTGAGGAGATTAGGAAACTGCTATAGCATAAGTTGAGGAGATTGGGTCCTAGTTTGTGTCACCAATGATAGAGGGTATCTCTTAGAAAACCACCAGCAAAGAAAATCATCTAGTTTATCATAAGATGTTTCTAGAACTTTTTCTTGATCGGATATAAATTTTTGAGTGTCTAAAGCAGTTGTCAGGCAAAAGAAAAGGGCTTCCATCATCTATATTGGTGAAGATGATATACCATTCACATAATTGCTTTTGTGGAATTAAAATTGAGTTGATAAAAAAGCACATGAAAAACACACACACACACACACACACACACACACACACACACACACACACACACACACACACACACACACACACACACACACACATATATACTGATTCAATCTTGAATAGTCAAATACCTAATGCAGGGCTGGAATAGTCAGGAACTTGCATATTATTTGACATGTTGATTCTTCCTTCTTTCCCCTGGTAAAAAGGGTAGAAAATTGCAGATACCTTTGTGAATTATCCTCCTAAAATATTTAGGCAATGCCCTTGATAAGGTCAAGATTTTTTCCCAGAGCAGATATAATACAACTACGGGGTTTGATAAAGGGCAGGGCTTATAATTTTCAAAAATTCTAACCAAAACCAATTGGACTGATGCTTACATAGAGTTTACACAAATACCTATTTAAGACTCTTATAAACTTAGCAAAGTTTCCAAAAGAGAGATGGTACCCGTCAGTAGAATGGTCAAACCCCATAATGAGGCTAAATTTATAACAATTGCCCCATGCTGGGAAAATTGACCCAAAAACTGGGTAACATTACCAGGTCTGATAAAGATTAACATGATAATTTACAGTGCACAACCAACCCATGCATAAAATTACAATATTAAAGATGAATGTAACAAACCCAGTGAAAGACACAAAATTGCCTGCAAAAACACTTGAGTTCACCTAATTTCATCATATATACTCTCTTATCTGGCCCTCTACCCACTTAGCATGCAAGAATCCACTGGCCTGTTGGATAATTCAAGTAGCATAGCTCAAATTCGGTCAGCTTATGAGCACGCCAATATAAAGTTGCTACAGTTTAAATTAAGAAGTTATTTCTTCACAGGAAAGAACAGTCTAAAAAAAAACTTTATACTTAGTCAAAAATTGCATATCCATAACACATGTCATCTAATAAGCAACAAACCATTTATCAGCCCCCTAAAACCTAAAACCTAGCACAGATGATCCAATGGCATGTGAATCATCAATTTTTGTTAAACATTAGAAATTACCCAGCCACCTACATAACATACCCTCTCTCTAAGAAAAACAACAGTCGTTCCAATCATGCCATCACTGCTAATATTTTTAAGGCATACGCTTTACACATAACCTGCTAATATTAGCATTCCGACACAAAATTTCTCAAGACCCTTGCTTAGGGTTTACACTAACTCGAAGAGAAAGGCTTCCAGTTCAAAAAGTGAGGCACCCATTTAAGGCATAAACAAACCTAAGAAAAAACTTCATAATATACAGAATTGGACCCTATTTTCAAGCCTAGAGATCATCAATCTATAGTTATTAGAATAAATATAATTAGGAAAAAAACTATACATTAAGAAAAAATAGAGCAACAACTGAGAAGAGCTCCATTTCACATTTAGATTCCTCAAAGCAAAATATTTAGGCAACCCCAGAGAATTTAAAGCTTTTGTCCCAAAATAAAATAGAAGGGCCATAGTGTATTGATGAAAAATAGGGCTTCAAATTTAAGAAGAAAATTATATACCATGAACAAGAAAATTAAGTATAAACATAAATAAAAATGTGCTAACAGTAGATCAAATTTATACGAACAAAAATCATACCCTATTTTTGTATTACTCTGTTATGGCTTTGTCAGTATGAGAATTTTTTCCATATATAAAATCCAAACCAAGTGAGTTACAGGGCAGGAGGGGAGTTGAAAATTGTTCTTGGCACTGCTCACGGGAACGCTTGAATAAAGCTAGCATCCCATAGAGATGAGTATTTAAAGAGCTTAAAACTACATTTGTTGCATGTAAAAACCAAAAAATAAAACTACAAAATAGCAAACCCCTAACATGCAAAAATGGAAAAGCAAAATTGTTAAAAATAACAAATATGTTAGAATAGAATGAAAGTGTTTTTCGACCATTAAATTTGACATAGTCTCGTGAATGTCCGCAAAACCCTTTCCCATAGGGAAGGCCTTGAGTAAAAATAGTAAATTCAAGTATTCTCCATAAATAAATACAAACTCAAAATACAATTTTTTCTTTTAATTAATTAAAATAAAAATATTGAAATAAATAAAAATAAAACATATATAATGATATACTAATGCTATTAGTATATGACCCATCCTAATTACTCTTATAATGCTTGAGATAAATTACTCTCAAGAAATCCCTCATTAGGCTTAGGCTTCTCTCAAATAAACCTTTTATGTACAAGTTAGGGTTTCACCCAAAGCTGAAAACCTCCTTCGTGAAGGGCACATTGTCAGTGCCCACCCTATTTTAAACAAGGAAGGGACAACTCAAATGCGCCAAGTAGAATTTTTGCAGACAAAAATATGAAAGACTCCTTCAACATATAGTGCAAGCATTTGGATTCTCATTATTATCAACAATATATTCATAGGGTCTGTAGTGGTACTCGTAGCTTCTCGGAAAATACACAATTTCTTTAATTTCTGGTTTGTTTTCTTTCTTTGCATCACTCTGAGGCTTCTTCTCCTCCTTTTTGTCACTTTCTTTTTCTCCTCTTTTGCAGGACCTACACTCACCAGCTCTGTGAAGCCAAATCTTCTGAGTTTGGACGTCAAATAGATGGGGTCTACATCCCCTATCACAGTTATCTTTCTCTCCTTCATGTCCATGACCGTAATCCACCCCTGCATTCCAGACATTCATCCATATATCAGATTATGTGGAAGAATAAAATTAATACTGGGGTTTGAACTTTGAAAGCCAAGAGGAAGAAATAACAGACCTTGGACACCTGCGACCACTTTGAGAGCCTTTCTCTTGCTGCTATTGTCATCGATCGCCACTTTTAGTACTATTGTCTATAGATTCAAATCATAAACTCGATTTCATTAATGACTTGCAATTGGAATATGTAGGGAATATAAAAAAGGAAGAATAAAAGAAATTCTAACCTTCATCTTAATGATGGCCAATTGAGTGAATATCATATCCACAAACTATTCTCCAAGAATTTGAATGCGTTAATTGATTGATTGATTATTTTGATTCGATTTGATTTGTTACTCGTAGAGATATTTTATGTTATTTGGCCCCATATTAGGTCATTAGCGGGGAATCAATGGCAATTAATGAATGATCACATGTAAATATTTTTACTCGATTGTTTCCCCAGTGCTAGGTCATTAAGGGGAAGTGATGTAATGCAACATAGAAAGATTCATTTAATTATTGCTCCCAGATTAGGTCATTGGGGGGAATTAATGGTGAAGTGTCGCACAATGAACTAGTAACTATTTTGGAATTGTCACATCACTAGTGTTTTAAATGCGTGGTGATATAAGGGGAATTATAGGATGACCCCAATGATATGCCCCCACCTTTTTAGTGAAAGGGGAAGTGATGAGAAGAACAAACGCTAAGCTGAAAGTAAGCACATGATAGATAGAATGTCATTAAAACGTGAAAATACCTATAAATTGAATGGGAGATAATATCAAAGAGAGATAACATGTGTGGAATGTGTTCAATACGGTGGGAGGTATAATTTTTAAAATAACACTGCAAACAACGTCTAAATCGGAGTATAAATGCTCAAGATATGACAAAAATAGTGTAGTGTGTATTAGTGGTGGTAATAAACGTGAAATAATGACTATAGTAAAGTAGGTGATGAAAAAGTAACTATAAGTAGTGAAGTAAAAAAAAATTTAGTAACTTCATTTTTTGTACGTGTTGTCGCCCTCAAAATTCCCCTCTTTTGAAGTCAAGTTTCGAAAAATTTGTGTCGGTACCTTGGATTATTGGATTGCATCGAGCCTGGCATTGTTTGTAGTTTTCCCATTTCATGGAGAACAATTTGAAAGTTGAGCATGATGGTGAAGTTTTCCCTTCTTTTTATTGTTTCCCTTGCAGTTGGGAATGACAGGCGTATCTTCGCTGTTAATTTTTCCCCAACATCCACGGGTAGTGTGTGGACATCTCTCGATTGGATGATGCATGGCCATGTTTCAAGCAACAACAGAATCCTCCACGCGTGCAAACGACAAAAATCCAGGGTCAAGGCCAAAGGCAAGGCCAAAGGAATAGTCCTCAAATAAGCGCAAGGTTTCCACGTGTCCTAGGTCCAAAATAAAGACAGAACAAGCCTAAATCGGCTAAGTATGGAAGGTTCAGTGGATGGCGGCATGTGCCTCATCGGTGTAACATCAAGAGTCGAAGCCAGGGGTAGTTCTCAAAAACTGTGTAAATCCTCCATGTGTCCCGAGGTCCAAAAAGAGACGGAGCCGATTGTTAAAATTGACTAAGTATGAGCAGGTCAACGGAGGCCTCCACTTGCCTCAACGACATAATTTTAGAAGTGAAACCAAAGGGTAAATCTACAAATAAGCGCCCACTTGCCACATAGTCAAATTCAATGAAGAGACAAAGTTGGCCATTCAAAAATTCCAAGACCTAAAGTGGAAGGAGTCATGCGTAAGCTTGGTGCAATTTTAGGAGGTGTTTCCAAAATGGAAAATCAAATGAGTGCTATCTCTCCATGTGCCTAGGGTTCAACATAATTCAAACGGGAAATAGGATTGAATCGGATAAGTATAAAGGAACCGCAGATCTCTCCACATGTCGGCTGGCATAACTTCAAAGGAAAAAATGCAAAATATGTCCCAGCCCACTCCAATCAATTTCTTCCTCGTGGGCGGCCCAAATTTAAAGTTGTAAAGGAAAATCAGATGGCCCATATTTTAACTGGTGAAATAATGTAACAACCGTATAGTTTAAAACTTGGTTTTTCCACCATTAACGTTTCTTTACAAATCGAGAATTCGAAAGGGCGCGAATGGTGGTTAGAATAATTTATAACTATTTCTTGCTTGTTTGAGGAAGTTATAACTATTTCTTTCTTGCTTGAGGAAGTTGAAACCATATTTTGTGAGCTATTTCAGGGGCTTTCAAACCCATTGTGCGGGGTTGGGAATTTTGAGATTCTAGAACTGTAATTTTGAATCTAAAGAAATCAATACAAGGGTTTTCCCCTTTTTCCTCTATTTTCTCTTTCCTTCTTGCTCTGATCTATGAATCATTTAATCCTTGCATGCTTAGAAAATTTTTGTTCTAATTTATACAATCTCAAGAACTTTGAGTCTACGGATTATGCCTATTATGAGCGTGAATGGTTCTACTCTATATCTCATTTTCTCAATACATATAAGGGTTTTCTCTACCATCTCTTTTCCCTAAAAGTATTGTCTTCTTCTTCCTCCCTCCTCTCTTCAAGTCTTCTATCCTCGTATATTGATAAATTTCCATGCATAAAACACATTTCAAGATATCAGGAAACCACCATTGAATGAAAGATTGTGTATTTGTACATAGGTTTTGCCCTTGCTTCAATAAGGGAACCTCTCCCATTAAATAGAAGGGACTTTCTTGTCCCCTAACCATGGTTTCATTCCAAGTGCAAATCTGAAACCCAATAGTTTTGGCGAATCCGCTGGGGATTTGTTCAACAAATTTCCTTTCTAAAAAGAACAACTAATTTGATCATTTCTTTGATCTGGTGACTCTAAGATACACTTGTGGTAGAAGGGCTCTTGGAATTGAAGATTCCCAATTTAAACTCCTGGATCAACAAGGTTTTCAAATTCCTCCAACAAGAAGAAATAGAGAGCTCGTTCCATAAAAACATCTCCTATTGAAGATAGAGCTTTTGGTAGTAGCATTCCTCAAGCACAACTTAGCCCTAATCTCCATGCCCTAATTCTTGTTAGTGTATCAGTTCCCCTTCAAGAAATATTTTAAAGGATGGCAGCACCTTGGCCTTGGGGACAAAGAGTTGGGCCTTCAACTCTTCCTCAACCATTACATGAGTTACCTAGGGGTAATAGGAAGAATTTTCCCAAGTTTAGAGGTGATGGCAAAGTGCACCCTGATGAACACATTACAACCTTTATTGTTGCATGTGGGGTCCTTGGAGTTGAACATGAGGATGTCTCTGTTAGACTATTTGTGAAGACCTTGCAAGATAATGCTGCAGATTGGTTTTACCATTTTCTTGCTAGGACCATCACTGATTGGACTACTATTAGGACTGAATTTGAGCAGTGTTTCGAACATGCTGAAGATGTGCATCCTTTGCTAACTCAGATTTATCAAATAAACAAGGAGCCACATGAGCCTATGAGAGAATTTGTGGCCAATTTCAACAAGTTGATTAATAAGATTCCACTAAATTCTAGGCTGTTGATCATATTTAGAAGTGTTTCTTCTTGAATGCTCAATTTCCTAAGTTATGCCCTGAGGAGAGAAAATATTGCAACTTTGGATGCTGATCAAAGATTGGATGTTAGTGTGGAAGATGACTTGATCATGTCTGGCAAGTTGAAAAGGGAGTTTTTCAAATCCAAAACATCTTCTTTTTCCTCTCCTCCTTGAGGTAGTGCAGATAAGTTGGTGAAAAATTTGGCTAATGATCTCATTTCCATTAAGAAACAATTGGCTAAGCATGCTCCATATCAAGATGTTCCGAGGAATAACTTTTAGCAAAGGAACCGCTTGCCCTCTTCTCAAACCAAGTTGGCCATTGATGGTGCACCCCTTAAGGTGCCTGTGAATGCTACTTGTGAGGTTCTAGAGCCCGATGATGAGGAAGAAAATGGGATCTATGATGAAAAGAAGATGAAGTAAATGAAGAAGCTGGAGGAGCTAGTGGTTCTCGATTTCATTTCCTCACCACTGAAGGTGTGGATGATGAAGATGATTATGATGATGTAGTGGCTGAGATGAATAGTGAGTCATATGTTGTTATGACTCGGGAGTAGACCAAAAAAAGGAAAAAGTGGTGCAACTTGTAAAAATATCCAAGGAGTACCCCATCACCATCTCGGTGATTTCAAGAAGAGGAGCTCCTATTCCTACTACTTCCACCCAAAAGGTAAGCTCTGCTAGTCCTTCTTCCTCTACTTCTACTTCTGAGAATTCTTGTCCAAGAATCGATAAAGTTGCTAGATCAAAAGCTCCTCCTACTCCTAGTAGTGATTCCCCATCCAAATATGGATCTTTTGACATTATAGACCATCTTAGAAAGACCAAGATTCTGATTTTTGAGGTAGAGTTCTATCAAACCCATCCTAAAACTTTTGCTAAAATGGTTAACTTTATAAATTCTAAATCTAAAACCCTAGCCCATTCTTCTAAAGGAATTTTTCCCACCCCTTCTTCCTCACCTCAATCAAGCCTTGTGGCTAAAGTCACTTCCCCTAATGAGAAAATTGAACCATTCTATGTGACCCTTCTCATAGCTAGCAATAAACTCATTGTGTCATAGATTTAGGAACATCAGATAATGTAATGCCTGTAAAGGTAGCCCATGCTTTGGGTCTGACCTAATACATACCTTTGGTTCCTTTTATTCCATGGAAAGTAAGAAAGTACCTTTGGTTGGTAGAATTAAAGATGCACAAGTAGATTTTGCTTCCTTTCCCAGAGAAAAGGGTCTTAGCCACCATTTTGGTAGCTGATATTCCTCCTTCATATGGGATGTTGCTAAGTAGAAATTTCTGTAAGGAGGTAGGAGGGAAACCAAATGGATTGGTCACATGCCTTGATCCCTGTCAATGGGAAGATGAAGAAGCTGCTGCCTAAGAAACAAGCATAATATATTGTGCAAAAGGCAGATGATAGTAAAGCACAAATATAGTATGAAGACATTGGGCATGGGAACTACATGATCATGTCACAAGAGGAGACAAGTCTATCAAAGGGAGTGTTGCTTGACCCTAATGGTGTGTGGACTTTAGAGTTTGATGGGAGCTGCTCTTTAGCTGGTTCTGGAGCTGGTGTAGTGCTCATTTCTCCTGGGGTAAGGTTCATCCTTTCTCCTTCAAGTTTCATTTTGAAAATACCAACAATACTGCTGAGTATGAGGCCCTCATTCTTGGGTTGAGCATGGTGAAGGAGATGGGAGTGAAGAATCTTCTTGCTTGTGGAGATGCAGAGCTAATTGTAAAACAAGTTAGAGATATTTATCAGGTAAAGAACATAAGGTTGAAGCACTATAGGAATTTGGTCTAGGATTCCATTGAATTCCTTGATGCTTTTTCCATTGAAGTTGTGCCAAGGGAAAGGAACACTAGGGATGAATCTCTAGCTGTTTTGGGGTCCTTGTTGATTCCTCATCCTGATTTCCCTCAAGAGAAATTCACCATTGAGATGATCCATAGACCCAGTGTGCCTGACAATGTAAATAATTGGAAAGTTTTCAATGATGACCAGCATTTGCTTTCTTTCTTGGAGCTCAGAGACAACTTTGATTAGTTGTACTTTGAAGGAAGTGACAATCTTCCTAGAGAGTGTGTGTCATCAAATGAAGAGGGTGTTAAAGAAGAGATGGATCAAGATGGATGCATCAAACTGAAAGGAAACAAAATCCCTAAAGGGTTGGTGAGTTTGGAGGATATTTTTGATAAACATGATAGATATATGAAGTCTAAAGTTTCCCAAGGAGCCAGAAATCTACTGAGACTGAGAAAGTGAATATTGGGAGTCTTGATGATCCCAAAATGGTCAACATTGGAAAATTCTGCACTCAAGAAGAGAAAAAGAAGGTGGTGAATCTATTGAAGAGGTATGTTGATGTTTTGCTTACTCTTATATGATTACTTTTAGCCTAAAGAATTCCAACTCCTCTAAACGTGGGATCAAAACCCTTCAATTAGAAAAAAGGAAATATAATCCAAAGATAACTGATACAATTTTCCAAGAAATACAAAAGCTTTTGAAGGCTAAGATCATCTTCCCCATCCACCATTCAATGTGGATTGCTAATATAGTGCCTGTTAGGAAGAAGAATGGTGAGATCCGGATCTGTGTGGACTTTAGAAATCTAAATCAAGGTTCTTTGAAGGAAACTACCCTCTCCCCATGATGGACCAAGTATTACAAGCTATCACAGGCTTAGAGATGCTATCTATGTTAGATGGATTCTCAAGGTACAATCAAGTAGAGGTGAATATTGTAGATCAACATAAGATTACCTTTACTACTCCTTGGGGCACCTTTTCATACAAGAGGATGCCATTTGGTCTCATCAATGCTGGTGCTACTTTCTAGAGGGCCATGGACTTGGCTTTTGGTAGTTTGAAAGGGAAATGCATTGTTGTGTATTTGGATGACTTGATAGTGTTTTCTAAAGAAAAAAAGATCACTTCCAACACCTTGAAACAATATTACATAAGTAGAGAGCATGGAATTTCTTTAAACCCTAAGAAGTCTATGTTTTGTGTCATAGAAGGAAAGCTATTGGGACACATTGTTTCAAAGGAAGGGATCAAGATTGATCTGGAGAGAGTTTAGGCCATCAACAAATTCCTCTTCCATCAAGTAAGAAAGGTGTCCATTCTTTCTTTGGTAAGATCAATTTCCTAAGGAGATTCATCCCTGATTTTGTAGAACTTACTATGAGCATTTCTCACATGATGAAAGGGAAGAAATTTTTTTGGTTGGTCCTCTAAAGGAAGAAATCATTTGAGGACATTAAACAAGCTATTGCAAAGACTCCAATCTTGGCATGCCTTGACTTTAGCAAAGATTTCATTATCTATTGTTATGCCACTGAAAATACCCTAGCTGTTGTGTTAGCCTAGAAGAATGCTGAAGATCATGAGCTCCCAATTGCATTCATGAGTTATGTCTTGAAAACTCATGAGCTGAAGTACACCATGATGGAGAAACATGATTTTGCAGTTGTCAAAGTTGTCAAGTAGTTTAGGTTTTACATCCTTAATTCTCATTTGTGGTGTTGGTTCCTGATACAACAATCAAATCCATTCTTACTCAACAAGAATTTGGAACCAAGAGAGGTAATTGGGTAGAAAAGGTGCAAGAGTATGATCTTGACATCAGGCCAAAAAATGGTTTGGGGTAAGGGCATGTGTGAACTCATTGCTGAGGGAGCTACCAAGGAGTTGTCCAAAGATGGAGTTGATGTCCATGTTGTTCTGTTCCTAGCTCGACAGATGTATGGTATGCTGACATTGCTCACTTTTTGACCTATGGAGAGTGTTCCATCTCACTTGAGTGCTAAAGAGAAGAGATCCATCAAACTGAGGTCTACACAATATGTGCTATGGGAGAATTCTTTGTTCAAATGAGGCATAGATGGAAGGTTTTTGAAGTGTGTAGACAAGGAGCAACAAAAAGTTGTTCTCTTCTTTTCATGACCAGGCTTGTGGAGGTCATTTATCCTCCTTTTTGTAACAACTCATAAAATACTTCGTGCTTTGGTTATTATTGGCCCACTCTATTTAGAGATGCATCAAAATGGGTTGGTAAATGAAGCATGCCAAAACGTTTGTTAGAAGACCTAAGTTGGCTGCTTTTCCTCTAAAGCCTATAGTGATTGAAGATCCATTTCAACAGTGGGGATTAGATTTCATTGGAACTCTTAACCCATCTTCTAGTGATGGGACATACCCATGTGTTGACTACCATAAATTACTTCACCAAGTGGGTGGAAGCCATCCCAATTAAGAGCACTACTTCGAGGTAGTTTGCAACTTCATTAAGGAGAACATATTGATCAGGTTTGGGACCCCAAACAAAATTGTGATTGATAATGCTTCCAAATTTTCTTCTATTGAGATGATGGAATTATGCTATGGGTATGGGATCTCCTTGCTCATTCTTTAGATTACTACCCCCAAGGGAATGGATAGGAAGAATCAACAAACAAGAACTTGGTGAACATAGTTAGAAAGCTTGTAAATGATTCTCAGAGGAATTGGCATAAGAAGCTATATGATGCACTTTGGGCTGATAGAATTACACCCAAGAGAGCAATTGGAATGTCTCCTTTCCAAGTGGTGTATGGTGTGGAAGCTCAATTACCAATCACGGTGGAATTTCTAGCCTTGCATCTGATGAAAACCATTGAAGATTCAAGTTTCAGTAGCTCTTTGGACAAGAGAATTTTGTACCTTCAGAAGCTTGATGAGGACAAATTACAAGTGGTTGATAGGATATCAGCTCATTAGTTGAAAGTGAAGGCTTTATTTGACAAGAAATCCAAACCGAAAAGTTTTCCAAGTGGGAGACATTATGCGAGAAAAAATATTGCTTTGGGAAAAAGACATGAGCCATAAGGAAGCCATGGTAAGTTTATTCTCTTTGGCTTGGTCCTTTTAGAATCAGAAATTTTGCTAGAGAGAACTCTAATTATCTAGATTTTATGGATGGATCTCCTCTTCCACTTCCTTATAGTGGGAAATACCTAATTTTGTTCAAGTCCTAGGTGCTAGGAAGTCTTTTGTACATTATGTTTGGTTTTAGTTTTTGGCTTGTGTCCCTTTCTTGTTCTTTTGTTGTGTTGTGTGTTTTGTTTTGGGTCTTCACTTTGGGTTTGTTTTGTTTCTTTTCCCATCTTGTGTGTTTACTTGTATTGGTTTGGATTTGAACTCCTTTCCGCAATGGATAAGGCAATGGACCCTCTTTCTCAAAGTTATCTGCAGTTCTTGATCTTGCCTGTGTCTTTGCTCCAAGCCAAGTCATCCCGTAAAGAGCTAATTGTTTTCGCCCTCAAAATTCCCCTCTTTTGAAGTCAATTTTAAATTTTTTGAATTGGTACCTTGGATTATTGGATCACATCGAACCTTGAATTGTTTGTAGTTTTCCCATTTCATTGAGAATAATTTGAAATCATGCGTAATGGTGAAGTTTTTCCCTTCTTTTTATTTCTTCCGTAGTGGGAATGACAGATGTATCTTCCCCATTAATTTTTCCCAACATCCATGGGTAGTATGTGGATATCTCGATTAGATGTGGCATGGCCATGTTTTTGGAGAGCAACATCGAAGCCTCCACATTAAATGGAAAAACTCTAGGGGAAAGGCCAAAGGAATAGTCCTCAAATAAGTGTAGGATTTCCCACGTGTCCCAGGTCCAAAATAAAGATAAAAAACATAAATCAACTAAGTATGGATGGTTCAGGTGGATGGTGCCACGTCCTTGACGTAACTTCAAGAGTCAAAGAAAGGCATAGTTATCAAACTTGTGTCAGTCCTCCATGTGTCCCAGGTCCAAAAAGAGAGAAGCCTTGATTGTTAAATTTGAAAAGTGAAAAAATGGGCGGGTTGGAGAAGGCCTCCACGTGCCTCAACAACATAATTTTAGAAGTGAAACCAAAGGGCCAATATCCAAATGAGCACCAGCTTACCACATGGTCAAAGTTAATGGAGAGATAGAGTTGGCCGTTGAAAATTCCACGACCTGCGGAAGGAGCCACACATCACTTGACATAAATTTGGAGGAGTTTCCAAAATGGAAACTCAAATGAGTGCCAACTCTCCACATGTCTAGGGGTCAACATAAGTCAAGCAGAAAATAGGCCTGAATCGGCTAAGTATAAAAGAATCGGTGGAGCTCTCCACGTGTCATCCATAGCACGTAACTTCAAAGCAAAAATGTAAAAGGTGGCCACATGCCTACTCAGATCAACTTCTTCCATGTGGGCAGCCCAAATTTAAATTTATAAAAGGAAAATTGAATGGTCCATATTTTAACTATCAAAATAATGTAATGACCATATATTTAAAAACCTGGTTTTTCTACCATTAACATTTCTTTGTGAATCAAGAATTCGAAAGGGCTAATGGTTGGAATAATTTGTAATTGATTCTTTCTTACTCAAGGAAGTTATAACTATTTCTTTCTTAGCTTGAGGAAGTTGTAACCATCTCTTGTGAGCTATTTCATGGGATTTTAAAGCCATTGTAAGGGGTTGGGAATTTTGAGATTCTTGAACTGTAATTTCAAATTGGAAGAAATCAATACAAAGGTTTCCCCCTTTTCCCTCTATTTTCTCTTTTCCTTCTGCTCGATATGTGAATCATTTAATCCTTGTATGCTTAGAAAATTTGTGTTCTAGTTTATAAAATATCAAGAAATTTGAGTCCACGGATTGTGCCCGTTATAAATGTGAATGGTTCTACTCTATATCTCATTTTCTCAATACATATAAGGATTTTCTCTGCCATCTCTTTTCCCTAAAAGTATTGTCTTCTTCTACCTCCCTCCTCTCTTTCAAGTCTTCTATCCTCATGTATTGATAACTTTCCATGCATAAAAACATTTCAAGATATCGGGAAACCACCATTGAATGAAAGATTGTGTATTTGTACATAGGTTTTGCCCCTGCTTTCAATAAGGGAACCTCTCCCATTAAAGAGGAGGGACTTGCTTGTCCCCTGACTGTGGTTTCATTCCAAGTGCAAATATGAAACCCAACAGTTTTTGGTGACTATGCTAGTGATTTGTTTGATCAAAAATTTGCTTTCTAAAAGAACAACTAATTTGATTTTTTCTTTGATCTAAGTGACTCTAAGATACACTCGTGGTAGAAGGGATCTTGGAATTAAAGATCCCAATTTCAACTAGAGGATCAACAAGGTTTTTAACTTCCTCCAAAAGAAGAAATAGAAGAGATCTTTCTATAAGCACATCTCTTATTGAAGAAAGAGCTTATGGTAGTAGCATTCCTCAAGCACAACCTAGCCCTAATCTTCATGCCCTAATTCTTGTTGGTGTCTCGGTCCACTTAAAGCAATATTTTCAAGGATGGCAAGAACCTCGGCCTTGGGGAAAAAGAGTTGGGCCTCTGGCTCTTCCTCAACCATTGCATGAGTTACCTAGGGGTAATAGGAAGAATTTCCCAAGTTTAGAGGTGATGGAAAAGTGCACCTTGATGAACACATTGTAACCTTCATTATTTCATGTGGGGTCCTTGGAGTTGAACATGAGGATGTCTCTGTTAGGATGTTTGTGGAGACCTTGCAAGACAATGTTAGATTGGTTTTACCATCTTCTTATTGGGACCATCATCGATTGGACTACTATGAGGACTGAATTTGAGTAGCATTTCAAACTTGTTGAAGATGTGCATGCTTTTCTAGCTCAGATTTCTCAAATCAAGAAGGAGCCACATGAGCCTATGAGAGAATTTGTGGCCAAGTTCAACAAGTTGATTAACAATATTCCACTAAATACTAGGCTTGTTGATCAGATTTAGAAGTGTTTCTTCTTGAATGCTCAATTTTCTGGAAGTAAGTTATGCCCTGAGGAGAGAAAATATTACAACTTTGGATGTTGATAAGAGATTGGCTATTAGTGTGGAAGATGACTTGATCATGTTTGGCAAGCTGAAAAGGGAGTTTTTCAAATCCAAAGCATCTTCTTCTTCCTCTCCTCCTGGAGGTAATGTAGATTAGTTGGTGCAAAAGATGGCTAATGACCTCATTTCCATCAAGAAACAATTGGCTCAGCATGCTCCATATCAAGATGTTCCAAGGAATAAATTTCAGCCTAGGAACCGCTTGCCCTCTTCTCAAACCAAGTTGGCCATTGAAGGTCCACCCCTCAAGGTGCCTGTCAATGCTACTTGTGAGGTTCTTGAGCTGATGATGAGGAAGAAAATGGGCTCTATGATGAACAAGAAGAGGAATTTGATGAAGAACTGGAGGAGCCTAGTGGTTCTCAAGTTCATTTCCTCACCACTGAAGGTGTGGATGACAAAGATGATTATGATGATGTAGTGGTTGAGATGAATAGTGAGTCATATGTTGTTATGACTCGGGAGATTAGACCAAAAAAGGAAAAAGTGGTGCAACCTGCAAAAATATCCAAGGAGTACCCCATCACCATCCCGGTGATTGCAAGAAGAGGAGCTCCTATTCCTACTACTTCCACCCAAAAGGTAAGCTCTGCTAGTCCTTCTTCCTCTACTTCTACTTTTGAGAATTCTTGTCCAACAAATGATAAAGCTGATAGATCAAAATCTCCTCCTACTCCTAGTAGTGATTCCCCATCCACATCTGGATCTTTTGACATTATAGACCATCTTAAAAAGACCAAGATTCAGATTTTTGAGGTAGAGTTCTATCAAACCCATCCTAAAGCCTTTGCCAAAATGGTTAACTTTGTAAATTCTAAATCTAAAACCCCAGCCCATTCTTCTAAAGGAATTTTTCCCACTCCCCTTCCTCACCTCAATAAAGCTTGTTGTTGTAGTCACTTCCCCTAATGAGAAAATTGAACCATTCTATGTGAACCTTCTCATAGCTGGCCATAAATTCAATAATTGTGTCATAGATTCAGGAGCATTAGATAATGTAATTCCTGTAAAGGTAGCCCATGCTTTGGGTTTGACCCTAACATGTACCTTTAGTTCTTGTTATTCCATGGAGAGTAAGAAAGTACCTTTGGTTGGAAGAATTAAAGATGCAAAAGTAGCTTTTGTTTCTTTCCTAGAGAAAAGGGTCTTAGCCACCATTTTGGTAGCTGATATTCCTCCTTCATATGGGATGTTGCTGAGTAGAAATTTTTGTAAGGAGGTAGGAGGGGAAATCCAAATGGATTGGTCACATGCCTTGATCCATGTCAATGGGAAGATGAAGAAGCTACTACCTGAGAAACAAGCAGAGTATATTGTGTAAAAGACAGATGATCCTAAAGCACAAATATTGTATGAAGACATTGGGCATGGGAACTACATGATCATGTCACAAGAGGAGACAAGTCTATCAAAGGGAGTGTTTTTGACCCTAATGGTGTGTGGACTTTGGAGTTTGATGGAGTTACTCTTCTTGAGCTGGTTCTAGAGCTAGTGTAGTGCTCATTTCTCCTGGGGTAAGGTTCATCCTTTCTCCTTAAAGTTTTAGTTTGAAAATACCAATACTCCTAAGTATGAGGCCCTCATTCTTGGGTTGAGCATGACAAAGTGAAGGAGATGGGAGTGAAGAATATTCTTGCTCATGGAGATGCAGAGCTAATTGTAAAACAAGTTAGAGACCTTTATAGGTAAAGAATAGAAGGTTAAAGCACTATAGGAATCTATTTTGGGATTCCATTGAATTCCTTGATGCTTTTTCCATTGAAGTTGTGCCAAGGGAAATAAACACTAGGGATGACTCTCTAGCTATTTTAGGTTCTTGTTGATTCCTCATCTTGATTTCCCTCAAGAGAAATTCACCATTGAGATGATCCATAGACCTAAGTGCCTGACAATGCAAATAATTGGCAAGTTTTCAATGATGACCAACATTTGATTTCTTTCTTGGAGCTCAGAGACAACTTTGATCAGCTATACTTTGAAGGAAGTGACAATATTCCTAGAGAGTGTGTGTCATCAAATGAAGAGGGTGTCAAAGAAGAGATGGATCAAGATGGATGCATCAAACTGAAAGGCAACAAAATCCCTAAAGGGATGGTGAGTTTGGAGGATCTTTTTGATAAACATGATAGATATATGAAGTCTAAAGTTTCCCAAGGAGCCCGACAATCTGTTGAGACTGAGAAAGTGAATATTGGGAGTCTTGATGATCCCAAAATGGTCAACATTGGAAAATGTACTACACTTAGGAAGAGAAAAAGAAGGTGGTGAATCTGTTGAAGAGGTATGTTGATGTTCTAGCTTACTCTTATGATGATCTTAAGGCTTTTTAGCCTAAAGAAATGCAACATTTCATTCCTCTTAAGCTTGGGATCAAACCCTTCAAATAGAAGCAAAGGAAATATAATCCAAAGATAGCTGATACAATTTTCCAAGAAATACAAAAGCTTTTGAAGGCTAAGATCATCTTCCCCATCCACCATTCAACGTGGATTACTAATATAGTGCCTATTAGGAAGAAGAATGGTGAGATTCAGATTTGTGTGGACTTTAGAAATCTAAATCAGGGTTCTTTGAAGGATAACTACCCTCTCCCCATGATGGACCAAGTATTGCAAGTTGTCATAGGATCAGAGATGCTATCTATGTTAGATGGATTCTGGGGTACAATCAAGTAGAGGTGAATACTACAGATCAACATAAGACTACCTTTACTACTCCTTGGGGAACCTTTGCATAAAATATGATCCATTTGGTCTCATCAATATTGGTGCTACTTTCTAGAGGGCCATGGACTTGGATTTTGGTAGTTTGAAAGGGAAATGCATTGTTGTGTATTTGGATGACTTGAAAGTGTTTTCTAAAGCAAGAAAATATCACTTCCAACACCTTGAAACAATATTGCAGAAGTGTAGAGAGCATGGAATTTCTTTAAACCCTAAGAAGTCTATGTTTTGTGTCACAGAAGGAAAGTTGTTGGGACACATTGTTTCAAAGGAAGGGATCAAGATTGATCTAGAGAGAGTTCAGGCCATCCAACAAATTCCTCTTCCATCAAGTAAGAAAGGTGTCCATTCTTTCTTTGGTAAGATCAATTTCCTAAGGAGATTCATCCCGATTTTGCAAAACTTACTATGAGCATTTGCTCACATGATGCAAGGGAAGAAATTTTTTTGTTGGTCCTCTAAAGGGAAGAAATCATTTGAGGACATTAAATATGCTATTGCAAAGACTCCAATCTTGGTGTGCCCTAACTTTAGCAAAGATTTCATTATCTATTGTTATGCCATTGAAAATACCCTAGCTGTTGTGTTAGCTAGAAGAATGTTGAAGATCATGAGCTCCCAATTGCATTCATGAGTTATGTCTTGAAAAATCATGAGCTGAAGTACACCATGATGGAGAAACATGCTTTTGTAGTTGTTAAAGTTGTCAAGCAGTTTAGGTTTTACATCCTTAATTCTCATTCTATGGTGTTGGTGCCTGATACAACAATCAAATCCATTCTTACTCAAGCAAGAATTTGGAACCAAGAGAGGTAATTGGGTAGCAAAGGTGCAAGAGTATGATCTTGATATCAGGAAAAAAAATTTGGTTCGGGGTAAGGGCCTGTGTGAACTCATTTTGAGGAGATGCCAAGGAGTTGTCCAAAGATGGAGTTGATGTCCCTGTTGTTCTATTCCTCAGCTCAACAGATGTATGGTATGCTTGACATTGCTCACTTTTTGACCTATGGAGAGTTTCCATCTCACTTGAGTGCCAAAGAGAAGAGAGCCATCAAACTAAGGTCTACACAATATGTGCCATGGGATCATGATTTGTTTAAACAAGGCATCTATGGAAGGTTATTTAAGTGTGTAGACAAGGAGCAACAAAAGAAGTTGTTCTCTAATTTTCATGACCAGGCTTGTGGAGGTCATTTCTCCTTTGTTGTAACAACACATAAAATAATTTCATGTTGGTTATTATTGGCCCACTCTGTTAAGAGATGCATCAAAATGGGTTGGTAAATGTGAAGCATGCCAAACGTTTGTTGGAAGACCTAAGTTGGCTGCTTTACCACTAAATTCGGTAGTGATTGATGAGCCCTTTCAATAGTGGGGATTGTATTTCATTGAAACTCTTTACCCACCTTCTAGTGCTAGACATAACCATGTGTTGACTGCCACATATTACTTCACCAAGTGGGTGGAAGCCATCCCAATCAAGAGCACTACTTCGAGGTAGTTTACAACTTCATTAAGGAGAACATATTGATCAGGTTTGGGACCCCAAATAAAATTATGACTGACAATGCTTCCAAATTTTCTTTTGTTGAGATGATGGACTTTTGCTATGGGTATGAGATCTCCCTTGCTCATTCTTCGATTACTACCCCAAGGGAATGGACAGAAAATCAAAAACAAGAACTTGGTGAACATAGTTAGGAAGTTTGTGAATGATTCTCAGAGGAATTGGCATAAGAAGCTATATGATGCAGTTTGGTCTGATAGAATTACACCCAAGAGATGAATTGGAATATCTCCTTTCCAAGTGGTGTATGGTGTGGAAGCTCAACTACCAGTCACGGTGGAATTGCCAACCTTACATCTGATGAAAACCATTGAAGATTCAAGTTTCAATAGCTCTTTGGACAAGATAATTTTACACCTTCTGAAGCTTGATGGGGATAGATTGCAAGTGGTTGATAGGATAACAGCTCATCAGTTGAAAGTGAGGGATTTTTTTGACAAGAAAGCGAAACCTAGTTTTCTAAGTGGGAGACATTGTGTGCTTTGGGACAAAAGACATGAGCCATGAGGAAGTTAAGTTTAATTCTCTTTGGCTTTGTCCTTTTAGAATAGACATTTTGCGTGAGAGAACTCTTTTTATCTGGATTACATGGATAGATATCCTCTTCCACTTCCTTATAGTGGGCAGTACATAAAGTTGTTTAAGTCCTAGGTGGCTAGGAAGTCCTTTTGTATGTTGCGTTTGGTTTTTGGTTTTGGCTTATGTCCCTTTCTTGTTCTTTTGTTGTGTGGTGTGTTTTGTTTTGGGTCTTCCCTTTCGGTTTGTTTTGTTTCTTTTCCCATCTTGTGTGTGTTGCCTTGTATTGGTTTTTTCTTTTGACTCCTTTTCCCAATGGATAAGGAACTCGGCCCTCTATCCCGAGTTATCTGCGGTTCTTGATCTTTCCTTATGTCAATATTCCAAGCCAAGTTATCCCTAGAATGAGCCAGTTGTTGTCTCCCTCTAAATTCCCCTCTTTTGAAGTCAAGTTTAAAAAAAATGAGTCGGTACCTTGGAATATTGGATACATCGAGCTTGGCATTGTTTTAATTTTTCCCATTTCATGGAGAAAATTTGAAAGTCGAGCGTAATGGTGAAGTTTTTCCCTTCTTTTTATTTCTTCCTGATCGAAATAACAGGCGTATCTTCCCCGTTAATTTTTCCCCAAAATCCACTGGTAGTGCGTGGAAATTTCATATTAGATGTGGCATGGTCATGTTTCAAGCAACAACGGAAGCCTCCACATGTCTAAACAACGCAACTCTAGGGGCAAGGCAAAAGGGACAGTCCTCAAATAAGTGTAGGCTTTTCACGTGTCCCAGGTCCAAAATAAAGACAGAACAATCCTAAATTGACTAAGTATGGAAGGTTCATAGTGGATGGTGCCACGTTCCTCATCGGTGCAACTTCAAGAGTCAAAGCAAGGGGTAGTTCTCAAACTTTCTCTAGTCCTCCACGTGTCCTAGGTTCAAAAAAGAGAAAGAGCTAATCATTAAAATTGACTAATTATAAGCAGGTTGGCGGAGTCCTCCACGTGCCTCAATAACATAATTTTAGAAGTGAAACCAAAAGGTCAATCTCCAAATAAGTGCCAGATCACCACGTGGTCAAAGTCAATGGAGAGACAGAGTTGGCCGTTGAAAAGTCCAAGACTAGCGGAAGGAGGCACGTGTCAGCTCAACACAATTTTAGGAGGCGTTTCTGAATCCAAAACTCAAATGAGTGCCAGCTCTCCACACGTGTCTAGGGGTGAACATAAGTCAAGTAGGAAATAGGACAAAATCAACTAAGTATAAAGGAACCGGTGGAGCTCTCCACATGTCAGCCTAGCACAATTTCAAAGGTAAAAATGCAAAAGGTGTCCGCAAGCCCGCTCCAATAAATTTATTCCACACGGGCAACCCAAATTTAAATTTTTAAAGGAAAAGTGAATGGCCCATATTTTAATCGGGAAATAATGTAACGATCGTATATTTGAAAACCTAGTTTTTCCGTCATCAACATTTCTTTGCAAATTAAGAATTCGAAAGTGCAAATGGTTGGAATAATTTGTAAATGTTTCTTGCTTACTCAAGGAAGTTGTAATTGTTTCTTGCTTGCTTGAGGAAGTTGTAATCATCTCTTGTGAGCTATTACATGGGCTTTCAAAGCCATTGTGTGGGGTTTGGAATTTTGAGATTCGGAACTATAATTTTGAATCGAAGAAATCAATACAAGTGTTTTTCCCCCTTTTCCCTCTATTTTTTCTATCCTTCTTGCTCCGATCTATGAATCATTTAATCCTTACATGCTTAGAAAATTTGGGTTCTAGTTTATATAATATCAAGAACTTTCAACGTGGATTGTGCCTATTATGAGCGTGAATGGTTTTATTCTATATCTCATTTGCTTAATACATATAAGGGTTTTCTCTACCATATCTTTTCCCGAAAGTATTATATTCTTTGCCTCCTCCTCCTCTCTTCATGTTTTCTATCCTCATGTATTGATAACTTTCCATGCGTAAAACACATTTCAAGATATCGGGAATCCACCATTAAATGAAAGATTGTGTATTTACAGTACATAGGTTTTCCCTTTCTTTCAATAAGGGAACCTCTCCCATTAAAGAGGAGGGACTTACTTGTCCCTTGACTATGGTTTCATTCCAAGTTCAAATGTGAAACCCAACAAAGACGTGATTTTGAGAGTGAGCATGAAGTGAGTGAAAATGCCACTAGTGAGAGCAAAGTGTGTCCTAGTCGGTTTAAGAGGGTAGCGACGTCGTAGTGTCGTGTATGACCATGGAGTTGGTAAGTGCATTGTTTTACACAAAAATATATGGTGTAGTAGTTTTTTTGTTGATTTTTTGTAATTTGGAGATTTTAAAGTTTCTCAGTGTTTGAGACCTAGACAAGAGCAATGAGGGTGCTAGTGACCCTTGGGACAAGAGCACCCGATCTAAGCATTGGTTTCTCGCTCTTGGGTGCCCCAGGTCTTACATCCGGGCATCCTGGTCCATAATGTTTTCATTTGATGTATAATGGTGAAAAACATGTGTCTAGTATGATAATCTAGTGTATTTGATCTTGTAATGTGCTCTAACATAATGCATGTTGGCTTTTTATGGTGTACAAAGGGATATTCAATCGGGGAGTTCCATGGTGGGCGTCATATGTCTACGTTTCTTAGATTGGGGTTTTCTAATGATGATTGGGACATGATGGAACGTGTCGTCCTATGGCACATAGCATGGATGGGGATGTGCCCCATAATATGCCCATGTTGACTGCACTATGCGAGAGATGGTGTGTCGATACGTGTACATTTTGGTTTCCTACAAGGGAGATGATTGTTACTTTGGAGGATGTATATTGCATACTACAATTGTCAGTGGTTAAGGAGAGAGTATGTGTTATGCTAGTAGAGGATATAGAGTGACACATGCGAGTTGTGAGATGATATTTTGTGGGGACTTGAGTACCTACCAAGGCCCATATAAATTTGGATGTTATATTACGGTTTGGGGTTCTACACTTGTGGAAGTTCATAATGGTTTTGATTGCTTCATGTATATCCATAGAGGGAGGAGGTGTAGGCATATTATATAAGATGCCTGATATATGCCAATGGATAGAGGAGGGGGTACTAGATACACGTGGGCATGGTGTCCGTTGGGCCACCTATAAAAAGACCTATACCGATTTACGCATGAGGAGCATTGTGGAGGGATAAGAGCCACCACACTACTGCATGTATGGGCATATGAGCACATATTCATGTTGAGACTAGTGGGAGGTCCACGAGGAGAGTGGGCTAGGCTAGAGATATATACACGGAGGTGGATCGATATTTGTGGTAGGAAGATGGACACAGATACCTACAAAGCACTAATAGATAGGATGGGGCCCGAGGTAGTCACATGGAGGCCATATCATGACTATGGAGGATGGCCCAAGGATGTAATATAGTTACGGTCTATTCATAGGATGATGTGGCGTAAGGATTGATTTCCATGTGTGAGTGAGATTTTTAGGTAGAAAGAGCATCACGTCAGTTTGGTGTGGCTTAGGATGTGTATCCAAATCCATATATATGGTTGAGAGCTATTAGGGCACCGAGGAGGGTGGGGATAGAATAGGGCCTACAACAAAGTAGTTAGTACCTCGGGGCCGATGATATAGATGCGGTGAGAGAGGTGATAGACTTAGATGATGTTGGTAGCATAGAGGAGTACCATGCATGGTGGGTGGCACATCATTGAGTATTATTGTTCCCATTATTTATAGGTCCAGTAGGCTTGCAACATGGGGGAGGAGGAGAGGGGGAATCTCATGCCCCGAAAATGTAGTAGCAAATTTGTAGTAGAGTGTAAGTATTTGTATAGCTATGTTTTGTACTTTGTTGTATGCCTATATTTTTATATATGGTTGTCTAACGTGTTGTGTAATTTTTGTTTGTAGGCAATGCATATTGGTCCCTAATAGTAGACACATCCATTCTAGGGTGACGTGGAATGTGCCGAACGATGTACTTGGTGGAGGTATACTTGAGCGAGTGGAAGATATAACGGGTGAGCAGTTCTCCTTTTCAAGCCGAGTAGCATCGCAGATTGGGCACAGAGCTTAGAGATATATAGATCATAATGTGTGTCATTTTGTAGCTGGGGATGAGATCTAACTAGCCCTTTGTCACTTAGATTTATGGAGAAATTGATACCACCTTCAAGAGGATTTGATCTATCCTCACTGCTTTAGGCCATGCCTTTTTACCAGGGTGAGAGGACCCTTAGTGTAACCACTCTTTGATGAAGGAGATTGAGATATCCTTCTTTTACACAAATTTTATGAAGAATACCTTAGGAAAGTATGATCAATACTCCATAATTTAACTCTCAAGAGTTGTCATGTCTAAAAGATGGAGATACTTTCAAAACAAGGCTAAGCTTACTGAAGACATTATGGGATCCTGATTTTTCTGCATATTTTAGTAGATAGATTTTGTTCCTTTGTGATATATAGGGAAAATAGGGGTAGTTCAGGATGGATTCATGGTTTTTGAATGATTTTGGTGGGAGATTAAGCAGGATAAAGTTAATTATACCATATCTTTGAGAAACTTCACAACAATTGGAAAGCTAAATGACAAAAAGCTTCAAAATAGCTAAGATATTCCTTCAACCAAAAGGTGTGCTTCAATGGAGGCCTAGATCAACACATTTTCACACAATCTTTGAGAATATAGCACGAAGGATCGAGTTAAAAGACTCAATTAAACACCAAAATCTCTAATCAATCACGCCTAAGGTACACCCAAAGACTTACAAACAATCTTTATCAACAAATGACAAGTGGAGTGATTTTAAATTTATTTATCTCATCACAGGATGAAGGCTCTTCTTGAAATGAAATTTCAAATGCCACTAAACTGTCATAGGGACAGATCTGTGTGATTTAACAAATATTTAAATGTAATATTGCAATAGGAATAAAAAAACTACTTGCATAGACACATTTAAAGACAAGCAAACAAAAGCAAACACAAATTAATCTCAAAATTGCTTGATTCATTAGTAGGGGAAAGATTCCAAAGCAATCTCAGTGCTCATCAATGGCTATACATATGTAACCAACTTGACATGATAGAAAATATAACACAGAAGAAATTAACCAGGTATCTCGGATTGGTCTCTCAGGAAGATGGGCTCTCTCAAATTTTCTCTTAAGAATTCAACCCCCGGACCCTTTTGCAAGAGTATTCTCATTACATTTATACATTTCACTTGCTCACTCATCCCAAATTTTCCCCAAAAAGAAGAATATTTGAGGGACCTTTGCTTGTTACCAATTTTCCTCAGAAAGTGATGTTTAACAAATTTCATCGAAAGTTACTAGGTGGACCAATTATGAACTGATCATATTTCTTAGACCCTCGACTAATGACTAGGATGTCATGCCACAACATTTTTGACAATCCTTTTAATCATTTTGATTTTGTCATGTGAGAAATCCCCATTTTAATCATTTTTCGGAGGCTTTGCACAGTTGGATCTAACAGGTAATCCTTTTTTCTCTCGAGGCAACACCTTTTCATCTTTTGCACCTACAACCTTCATCATTTCATCCTTTTCCCTCTCTTTCCTCTTGCAATTTTGCCCCGCATCCATCTTCTCTGGTAATTCCCATTTTTGCAAGTGCCCGAGTAATTCCAACTTCAAAATATCAACCTTAAAAATCCTTGGACTCACAAATTAAGTTATGAATCCATTCAATGGCACTTTGCAGACAAAAATGACAAAGAAATTTCATCAAAAATGATGAAAAATAGTGTGTATTCGCATCTCTAGGAGTCTTGGAGCAAAAATGGTGGAAAAAATAGGTGAAATGCACAACAATTGATTCTTCCCCTTCTCTACTTTATATTATAGCCATCCACGTGTTTCCTTGGTGTAACTGCAAAGGAGAAGTACAAAGGCAAGTTTCCAAACAAGCACGGGCCTTCCACATGCCCTGGGCCCAAGAAAAACACCTTTTGGCCTTTGAAAAGTCTCAATAAAAAAAGGAGCCAGTGGAAGCCTCCACGTGTCTCAATGGTGCACTTTGAGATGGTCCTAAAAGTGGAGACCCAAACAAGTGTGGGCTCACCACGTGTCTCAGTCTGGACAGAGTTGTTAAAAAGTTGAAGGATCAGTGGAAGGTGCCATGTGTCTAGGGTCGAGATAGTTTTCCTTGGCCGTTGAAAAGTCCAAGCAAGGGCAGAGTGAGTGGAAGCCTCCAAGTGTCCTCCTAGTGCTTCTTCAAAATAAAATTTAGGGGCCGGTCCCCCAAACATAGGGTGGTCCCTCCACATGTCCTAGGCCTTTAAAATTGCTTTAAAAATTTTAAGTATAGAGAGAGAACCTGCGTAGAAGCCTCCACATGTCTCCCTGTCGCAATTGTTAAGGTGGGACCCTGAGGTGGATCCTCAAATGAGGCTACCCTCCACATGTCATGGTCCAGCCAAAACTATCACCACATGAAAAAAATTTTCTAAGTCTAGGAAAGGTAGCGGAAATCTCCACGTGTCTCCCTGGCGCAACTCCAAGGCCAAACCAAAAGGAAAATTTTTAGATGAGCACCGACCCTCCACATGGACAAGCTTTTGAGTTGAATTGGGCCTTAGAGTTTTCAAAGTGCCCCACCGAGCCAGTCCAACTAGAAAGGCCACGTTTCCATAGATGCTGAGATATAAATTTGACAGGGAAAATACACAGTCAAACCGTAAAATGTAGGAAAATCACCATTTGAGCCAGAAATGAATCTTTCTTTCAAGACAAGAGAATTTGGAAATGATATAAGGCCCAAATATGATCTTTCGAGCCGCATCCAATCATGTTTCCAGATATTTGGGACAAAAATGACAGGGAAAACAAAACGTGACTGTGGAAAATAGAAGGAAGGAAAAAACCTGAGTTTTCACCCAAGTTACAAATCTTTCACATGGATAGAGGAATGAAAAACAAATTCTAGATTTAAAGTGATCCTCAACCAAAAGAAGGGACTGATCATGGAAACCAAATGGAGGATAGAGTTTTCATGCATCAATACGGGAGATAGAAAACATGACAGAGCCCACAAACTAAAGAATTTCAAGGAAAAATGGGGTGAGATCAAATTGAGCACCAACATCGGCTCGACTTAGGGATGGGCACTCCTGTGAGTGCCACAAGAACAAATAGCAAACCAAGTGCCAAAAACAAACCATTGGGAAATAGAGTCAAAGAATAAGCTTGCAGAGCAGAACAATAATAACCAACTCCCCAAGGATGAACCGAGAAACCAAAAAAAGGCCGCCAAGGACTAGGACAAACAAAAATAGAAAAACATGAAAGCAAAAAGAAACCAAAATACTATACACATGTATAATGGAGTATACCTTGATTCTGAGAAATCAATCAAGGAAATGTTTCAAATGCCTACCATTAATAGGAAATTCAAACATTTCCCCATCTAAGTCTTTTAGGAAGAAGGTATTTTCACCAATTCGAATGTCAATTGAATAAGGGCCCATCCACAATGCATCAAATTTACCATGCTTTCCCTTATCTTCATTCCTACTATCCCATAATAGCACAAGATCCCCAATGCTAAAAGCTCTTGGAGTCACCTTCTTGTCAAATAACTTCTTCAACTTTTTCTTTGAACTTCACATGTCGTTGATGGGATGCCCTTCTTTCTTCATCTAACTCAATAATCTGATTGATTCGAGCATCATATGGACTAACTTCTTGATCTTCAATTTTTGAACAAACTGAAATGAAGACAATTACAAATGAAGGGGAAGCAAAGCTTGAGTTCCATATACCAACTCAAATGGGCTTTTACCAGTAGCTCTTTTGATAGTGATTCTATCAACCAAACAACAAACTTTAGTTGCTCACCCCACTTATTTTTGTTCATCTCCAAGGTTCTTCTAATGATCTTCAACAATTTTTTTTATTTTGGACTCAGCTTGTCCATTTCCTTGGGGATTGTAGTTAGAAGCATATGTCAAATTGATTCCATACTCTTTGACACATTCCACCAAAGGTTTGGCTCTGAAACTCATGGCATTATCAGCAACAATCTTAACTGGCACTCCAAATATGCATATGATTTGATTCAACATGAAGTCCATGATAACTTGGTGTGTTGCTTTCTTGGTGGGGATTGCTTCCACCCACTTAGTGAAATAATCAGTGGCTACAAGAATCCATTTATGACCAGCATTGGAAGGATCTGAAATTTTGCCAATGAAATCCATTCCCCATTGCTTAAATGGGGCTTCAATTGACACATGATGCAAAGGAAGGGATCCTAAAGCTTTCATTCTTCCAAAAATGCTGAAACTTTCACATTTCCTAACCAATAGAGTTGTATATTTGAAGAGAGTTGGCCACCAATAACCAGCCCTCAAGATTTTATGTGTTGTAACTCTTCTAGCAAAATTTCCCCCACAAAATCCTCCATGGAGATCAGCAATTACCTTTGGGGCTTCATCCTTAGCAATGCATCTTAAGAGCACTCCCTCGGTTCTTCCAAGCTAACCCAAAATAGTAATGACATATTTTTGAGAGGCTAACTTAAGAGCTCTTTTCTGATTTTTACTCAAATGTTTAGGGAAGCATAGATGTCTGAGATAAAATATTATATCTTTGTACCATTCAAAGCTTACCAAATTTTCAAGGACATCCACCCTTTCTCCTTCTACTTCATTCACCTCAATAGTTTGCAAGTTTCTCTTAGCCATAAGCTTAGCTAGGCCCAAACCTCTTATCAATTTCATGGTTTGGATATCCATGTCATATTCCTGCAACTTGTTTACCCATCTGCATATTTTCTTGAGACCTCCATCTCTGATAAGATATCTTTCACCATGGTGTGGGGAACATAAGAAAAAACTTTAGAGCTCAAGATGTAAGGTCTGAAAACCTTTGTTTCTTTCACCAAGGAAAATGCTTGCTTCTCCATGATGGTGTACTTCAACTCAGCTCCTTGCAATGCCTTACTGAAAAAGGAAATTGGTCTCTCAACCCCTTCATCATCCTTCTGCAACAAGACAGATGCAATGGTGTTTTTAAAGCAAAAGAAAACATTTGAAAAGGCTTCTTGTAATTTGGAGCTGCCAAAACAGGGGCATGCTTTAATGCTTCTTTGATCCCATTGAAAAGCTTGAATGGAAGCTTCTTCCCATTTGATAACTTGGTCCTTCTTCAACATGCTAGTAATGGGGATGGTCAACTCAGCAAAGTTAGACAAAAATCTTCTGATAAAGTTTATTTGTCCAAAGAAGGATTGAACTCCTTCTTAGTTCTTGGAATTGGAACCTTTTTGATGGCTTCCACTCTCTGGGATCAATCATGACCCCTTCCTTTGATACAATGTGACCAAAGAAGCTTTTCCTTTTGCACTCCAAAATGGCACTTCTTGGGATTCAATGATATGCCATACTCTCTACACCTTAACAACATTCTCTCCAAGTGTTTCAAGTGATCATTTATTTTTTTGGAAAACACAGTTACATCATCTTGATAAACAAAAATGAAATCATTAATATAACCAACAAACGCTACATCCATTTCTCTTTGGAAAGTTTCTCAACATTCATTAAGCCAAAAGGCATCCTGACATAGACATAAGTTCCCAAGGAGTGGTAAAGGAAGTCTTTATTCTTTCTAACTCCTTCACAACAACTTGATTATAGCTAGAGAAACCATCCAAAGTGGATAACAATTTAGAACTAGTTACCAATTGTAGCATATTCTCCATGTTTGGAAGAGGGTAATTATCTTTCAATGATGCTTTATTCAAGTTCCTAAAGTCTACGCACAACCTTATATCACCATTATTTTTCGACATGTACTAAATTTGCAACCCAAGATGAGTACCTTGTGGGCTGAATGATCCCTCCATCCCTCAACTTCTTTAATTCTTCTTGCATCTTCAAAGAAAGGAGTGGATTGATCGGCCTCTATTTTTTCTTGAAAGGCTTGGCATTAGATTCAAGAGGAATTTCATGTTGGAACAAATCTTCCATGTATGCCTTCAACTCAGAGTAAGACCAAGCTAGGTAGTCTTGATATTTCTTCAACAATTGAACATAGGATTGCTTCTCTTCCTTGCTCAGATTGCTTCCTAACCAGATTTTACGTGGTTTTTCCTTTGTGCCTAGGTCATGCTCTTCCACATCTCTTGAAACCAACATAATTTTGTTAATAATGCAATCAACATTATCAAATTTTGATTCAAGTGCCACCAAACCTCTGGGAATCATGTTTGTCTTCAACTGGATGATGTCTTTGCCAAATAAAGTTTCCTTTCCTTCAACAGCACACACCATTGGTTCCCAATCTATATTTTGGTTAGAAAACTCACCTTGGTTCTACGTAGAAACCATTTCACCTGGGCATCATCATCGAACACTTGCCAATTTTTAACATTATTAGGGACAGATGGCCTTGTTAGTATTTCAACATCATACTCACAAAATGGAGATATTGTATAATTTCCAAATCTGGATCCTAGCACTGCTAACTTTTCTGCAACAACATTAAACTTTCTATCATGGTGCACAATATTAAATGAGTCAAACATTTCAATCAAATCCCAAACTGCATGCTTGTATTGTTTCATTCTCTAATTTTTAGTAGCATACAATTTTCTAATCTACTTGACAATCAGTTCTGAATATCCTTTGACAATGATATCCTTTACACCATATTTCCATGCAATTCTCAAACCAATAATAGTGCTTCATATTCAAGCAATGTTGTTAGTGCATTCAAAGTTGAGTTTGAAAGAAAAAACAAACTCTTCTGGCCTGGAGAAATCAGAACAATACCAGCACCATTTCCAAACTTGGAACAAGCTCCATCGAATAACAAGGTCCAAGGAAAACCTACTTATTCAAGACATTTACATTGATCAATCTTGTGCTCTTTTCCATTAGAAAATCCAACAAAGTTATCAGCATCTACATCACATACAACACTTCATAAGAAGCATTATTGGGATCTTCAATGAGGTGCAACATCTTCTTCTCTCCATACAACTTTACAAGGTATGCCTTCAATTGGAATGGTGGAAAAAGACATATCCATCTAAACACTTCCACCAACACTTGCAACCCACTTTCTTGATAACAACATGCCCCATTTGGTAGGGCAATCAACAATAACAACATCAAGTTTCAAGTTCTTACCGGATAAGCTACAAGTTGTACCACCAAACCTTTTACACATCCTACAACTGGAACCTCTCTAGAATCCATTGCAGTACACTTGCCATAAGTTGTTGTCACTTTAATGTTCAATTCATTCATGACTTTCAGAGGCATAACATTGCATGATGCTCGAAATCAAACATACAATTGTGCAGCAGTTTGTCCTTAATAATCAAGCGTTGTAAAAATGGATCAACATTTAATTGAGACTCAACCAAAGATGTTCCCAAGTAAACTTTAGGTGGTTCACCTATCTCCTCCAATGTTGGTGGTTTTCTAGGTCTGTAATGGTTGGAGGAGGGAGTCTACATTATTTATATTTCTGCCTTGGGTACTCCTATCTTCTTCCAATCCCAAATACTCAAAGGCCCTCTTCTTGTGCTCAAGAATCCTAAGTAGTTCAACAATTGGAATAGAAATCTTGATCTGACTCAAGACTTGGGCAATTTCATAAGGAATGTATTTGGGCAAAGCAGCATTTGGAGAAAGATTGACAAACTCATCGGATGGCACAAGATTTTTCACATTTTGGGCATGGGTGGGAACACCAGTTCTACTTGAGACAACAAGGCCTTTTTCTAGATGCATCTTTCTTTGGAGTTTCTTTTGGGATATTGGTGAGAACTGGGGTTTTGGTTTGGCTTGAGGCCCCCCCTTTGACAACTTTACTTCTTGTGTTATACTCTTTTTCTTGGGCAACAACAACATTCATTAACAAAGCTGTTTATCCTCTTTTGATGGGATTCCTCCATCATACTTCTTAATCATTAGAGATCTTAAATAATCAAAATCATTATTAGGAAGTTCAAAATCTTGTACCATATCTATTTCTAAAGTATGAGAGGGAGGAAGAAGAGGTACCTAAGTGAATGCAATCCCAAAAACTTGCAGCAGTTCTTGCACTTATTACTTCAGTTGAAGTTGCTCCTTGTTGTGAGCTTGTAGAGAAATCCACCATGCATGCATCATCATCAGTGTTATCATCATCATCAGCTTCTTCAACTTGCTGATCTACTTCACATGGTGGGTGGGGTAAGAAACATTTGTCACACCAATCAATTTCATTTGTCTCTTCAACAACAACAACTCTAGCATTTAGAGGATCATGCACTACTCTATTTTCCCTAGCTTGGGGTTGTCTAGCTCCCATGGGTCCTTTACCTCTGTCATCAAGATCTATGATCATTTCTAGGATGATTTGCAAATTTTTCTTATCCTTGTTTCCTATGTTGACCTTGAGAACCTTGTCCAATTCCTTTCTCTACCCTAGCTAGCTTGTAAGATATTTCTTTGATAGCTCCACCAAGTTTTTACAACTTCCTCAAGATCCACAACCTTACTTGATTGAGAGTTTCTTTGAGTTGATCATTTTAACACCCTCCCTCTTAGGATGTTTTCCAACTACTTTAATGTTGTTCTCAATTTGCAGAGCCATGGTAAGGGCCTGCCTTAAAGTTTTTGGGTTCTTGTCTCTTAAATAATAGTCATCTTTCTTATCAAATGCATTTTGAGTATTTTATCATACAAGATTCATCACTTGGCTAAGTAGGATCATAGGAAACCTATTTAGGGTCTTTTAAACCTTTGTATTGAAGTGATGAACAAATTCATTAGGATTATTTTTATATTTTCAAATTCAAATAAAAGAAACATAGGGTTTGTTTTATCTCCATAATGAAATCTAAAAGCATTCTTCATCTATGTACATGAATCAATGGAATTATCTCGAAAAGATTTATACTAGTCCCATGCATCTATCCTCTAAAGTATGATAAACAAATTTAATGTACATCATCTTAAATTCAATCTCAAAGTCTTCCTCATATTGAAAAAAATCTTTAAGTGTTGATCACTGAAAGTAATAGCATTATTTCCTTGAAATTTAGGCAATCTACTTCTAACATCTTGGGGCACAACATTTGGATATCCAGCCATACCTCTAAAATCTATAGGACCAAAAGTGTTCACAACAAACAAAGGTATGGGTGGGGGCTGGGCCATATTATTTTGGGGAGGTGATCTTAGGAAGAAACAAAATGATGAGGAGTGAGGGTCTGCATGGGGCACAAGAATGTAATTCTTAGAAAGAATGTTCTCTAAAAATTCTTTTTCTTGGAAGATCCTACTAGCTTTGGAGAACACAGGGAAAAAATGAGATGTGAAATTTTCAAATACAAAAGAAGGCCCCTCTCCATGGGAAATCAGATTTACAAGAGAGACTACCCGATTTAGAAGCACTTGAGGAAGTATTGCAATCTTCAATCACAAAAGTGATCAATTTCACCAACATGGAGATGGAGATTTTTTGATGTTTTATCTCCAACAACCTTCCAAATTCTTCTTCTGAATTAGACTTTCCAAGCTCTTGAAACAACCTTCTACTAGGGTCCTTAAAGTAAAGAAAAGATCTTTATCTAAAATTCACCCTCAAGGTAATTTTGATAACATGCATCAAATTATTACTTGAGCAATAGATTCATTCAACACCCAAAATCATTTTTTGGGCCCTCGGCTTCTCTCTAACTCTCCCATCCAAGAAAAAAATCCAGGAGTTAGAAAAGAAAGGACAAAATGCAAAAATAAGATTACAAGATTGTTTTAAAGCATTTGTGTACTATTCTCAAGGGTGTGGATCGTATTTAGTGCGGGTCATACCAAGGTTCATCGTACCAAGTTTGGGGCCGAAATACAAAGAAAATTGGCTAAGTGTTTCGGACATTTTTGATTGTAGGCAATAAAATAATGCAAGGACAATTTTTCACATGGGACGCGTGGGAGGCAAAATGAATGCATAAACTTTAAAAAAAGAATATTGTCAAGTTTTTTTGTTTCACGTGGTTTGGGTTTGACATATTGTTGATGAATGCATTACTTGAGAAAGTGACGCGTGGGGATGAATTGATTTCTGATTTTCTACAAGACGATCTATTGCTGGGAAGTTCGGATATTTTTTTCTCAAGGATACACAGATGACAAAATTGCTAGCGGGACGTGGGACGCGAAAAGGCACAAATTCCGCAAAGGAAAGGAAGCCCAAATCGGTTGATGTGGGGTAATTCATTCAGACACCTTGGGACAAAAGTACTTAAATGGGACGAAAATTATTGAAATAGTGGCAAGCAAAGAAGAAAAGTCAATGTTTGACCGTGAACTTCAAAACTGGCCATAACTTTTGACTCAGAGCTCCAAATTTTCACAAAAATGGACTTTTTCAATGAGCAAGCACGACATCCTCTTATAGACTTAAATAAAGATAGGGATTTTTAATGAGGGTAGATATATTTAAATAAAATAAACATATTTGGCTCCAATCAATTAATGCTCATTCTGTCAAATGACAGAAAGCCCTGTGTTGATCTAAAATACCCTGCCCGCACTCAAAAGGTCATAACTTTTACATTTCTCAACGAAATCACACAAAATTGGTACCGTTGGAATCATGGCTAAGCTCGAGGCACAAAAATCAAGAATTTTAGATTTGATGAGATATTGATGGATTTTTTATAAAACGTGGCCGGGTTCATAACAATGTTTTATTTGGTAGTTGGGAGTGCAATTAAGAGGCATGGTCATAATGATTTTCTTTCTAGTTAAATCGTTGCAGCACCTAGGATAGTATTTGGGGATCCTTTTATGAAGTAATATACAATCATTTTACTCCATTTAATTCCTCTTACAAGTGGTTGAATGACATATTTCGGGATTTCCATTTTCCCTTCTCTCTTTCTTCTCATTTTTTATATAAATTGGAGTGTTGGGCTCATTGTAAAAGTGGCCAATTTGTTTTTGGAGATTGCAAAGCTCACAAAATTGCTTTATGAAGCCAATGTGCTACAAGCCCTTGTAGTGGACTCCTTGCATGGTATCTAAGCCCTTATCTTGTAATAGATTGAACTACATGCATATCATGAAGCAATAAAATATAAGTTTGTGGATGTATCTTCCCCTTCTTTGTTTTTTGCATTCTTCTTGCCCCCCTTCAATCTTGATTACAAGAATTGTGTATACTTTATGTTCATGCAGGTGATCCACTGAGCCATCATTGTGTATGTTTGAAATGTTGTTGTAAAATGCATTTTTTGAGGATCGTGATGTCATCACTCCCTCTAGTGTGCATTTTGCTTCTTTATCTCACACATTGATAAAAGAAGGATACTCTTCACACCCTCCTTTCAAATGTATCCACGCTTTAGTGTAGGCTTTAATTTTATGCATTCCTCTCTTGGTCCCTTGGAAAGTTAGATTCAACAAAGAGAACAGTTAGTTTACACTTGAATTAGAGTAGATTGTGGCAAGTAGTTTAGGAGCAAGGACCGACTTTTCTAGAGGTCTATCTCAAGTAAAAGTCCCAAAACTTGGAGATAGTACCTGTTATCCAATCACACCGTGAAAGTTCAAGTATATGCACTTGTAGAAACATAAGGGTGTTGTGATTCGGTGATAACAAGATCTTCTTCCTTCCAAATTTTGTAAAGATTAGTGACAAATCTTACTTGATATATGTTAAGACACTAGTATTTATTAAGAATTTAAACAACATGGAGTCTCCAAAATTTTTTCACCTTATTTTTATGCAAATGCACTATGAAAGACCTATCAAATGTCTTTCAATACTAGATTCATGCAAAGCTTACAAGATCTACTCTTCTTTCTACCCAAATTTGTCAATGATGATACAAACTTTAGTGCAATAATTGTATAAGCTGGAAATATTGCACTTAGAACTTACAACTTTGAACAATTCTTACATATCTAAACAGATAATGATGTTTCAGCAATGTATTAGCACTTTAAACATGTAGGAAGTATTAAAAGGGTCTATATGTATGTACATTTGTAAAATACTTCAAAGAGTCCCCAACAACAACACCACGAGTGTTGGTATCCAAATTTGTTCTCCTTTTCAAGTTGAGAAAGCATCATAGATTTGACATGGAGCTTAGAGATAGATAGATCATAATGTATGTCATTTTGTAGCCAGGATGAGATCTAACTGGCCCTTTGTCACTCAAGATTTGTGGAGAGATGGATAGCACCTTCAAGAGGATTTGACCTATCCTCACTACTTTAGGTCGTGCCTTTCAACTAGGGTGAGAGGACCCATAATGTAACCTCTATTTGATGAAGGAGATGGAGATATCCTTCTTTTGCAAAAATTTTATGAAGAAAACCTTGGGAAAGTATGATCAATACTCCATAATTTAACTCTCAAGAGTTGTCACTTCTAAAAGATGGAGATACTTTCAAAACAAGGCTAAGGTTACTAAAGACATTATGAAATCCTGATTGTTCTACATATTTTAGTAAATAGATTTTGTTCCTTTGTTGATATATAGGGAAAACAGGGTAGTTTAGGATGGATTCATGGTTTTTGAATAATTTTGGTGGGAGATTAAGTAGGATAAAGTTGATTATACTAGATCTTTGAGAGACTTCACAACAATTGGAAAGATAAATGATAGAAAGCTTGGAATAGCTAAGATATTCCTTCAACTAGAAGGTGTGCTTCAATGGAGGCCTAGATCACATAGTTTCACACAATATTTGAGAATATAACACGAAGGCTCGAGCTAAAGACTCAATAAAACATCAAAGACCCTTGGTTCCTCATCTAAGATACACTTGAAGGCTTATAGACAATCTTTATCAACAAATGACAAGTGAAGTGATTTTAAATTTTTTATCTCATCACATGATGAAGCTCTTCTTGAAATGAAATTGCAAATTCCACTAAACTATCATAGGGATGAGATCCTATGTGATTCAGAGGACTTTAACACAAGATTGCAATAGGAATAATAAAAACTACTTGTAGACATTCTGAAACAAAGAAGACACAAATTTCTCCAAGATTGACACAAATTAACTCAAAATTGATTAGATTCATCAGCAGGGAAAGTTTGTATTTAGAGCAATATTAGCTTTGTCATTAATGGCTATACATATGCAACCAAATTGACATGATAGAAAATATAACATAGAATAAATTAACCAGGTATCTTGGATTGGTCTCTCAGGAAGATGACTTTCTCAAATTTTCTCTTAAGAATTCAACCCCCGACCCTTTGCAAGAGTATTCTCATTGCATTTATACATTTCACTTGCTCACTCATCCCAAATTTTCCCCCAAAAAGAAGAATATTCAAGGGACCTTTGTTTGTTACCAATTTTCCTCAGAAAGTGATGTTTAACAAATTTGCATCCGAAAGCTATCAGGTGGACCAATTATGAATTGATCACATTTCTCGGACCCTCGACTAATGACTAGGATGCCATGCCACAACCTTTTTGAAAATCCTTTAATCTTTTTCGATCATCTCGAAATCCCCCTTTTTAATCATTTTTAGAGGCTCTGATTTGGACGACAGTAATCCTTTTTCTCTCAGGCAACACCTTTTCCATTTTTGCGCTGCAACCTTCATCATTTCATCCTTTTCCCTCTCTTTCCTCTACAATTCTTCCCTACATCCATCTTCTCTAGTAATTCCATTTTTGCAAGTTCCCAAGCAATTCCAACTTCAAAATATCGACCTTAATAATCCTTGGACTCACAAATTAAGTTTGAATCCATTCAATGGCACTTTGTAGACAAAAACGACAAGGAATTTCATCAAAAATGATGAAAAATAGTGTGTATTCACATCTCTAGGAGTCTTGGAGCAAAAATGGTGGAAAAATAGGTGAAATGCATAGAAACCATTGATTTTTCCCCTTCTCTACTTTATATTATATCCATCCACATGTTTCCTTGGCGCAACTACAAAGGAGAAGTACAGGGGAAAGTTTCAAAACAAGCATGGGCCTTCCACGTGCCCTAGGCCCAAGAAAAATTCCTTTTGGCCTTTGAAAAAGTCTCAAGTAAAAAGGATGCAGTGAAAAGCCTCCACGTGTCTTAATGGCAAACTTTTGAGATGGTCCCCAAAAGTGGAGACCACAAATAAACGTGGGCTCACCACATGTCTCATTTCGGAAGACTTGTTAAAAATTTGAAGGATCAGTGGAAGGCACCATGTGTCTAGGGTCCGAGATAGTTTTCCTTGGCTATTGAAAAGTCCAAGAAAGGGTAGAGTGAGCGGAAGCCTCAAGTGTCCTCCTGATGCTTCTTCAAAATAAAATTTAGGGGGCCAGTCCCCAAATAGGTGCGGTCTCTCCACATGTCTCATGCCTTTCAAAATTGCTTTGAAAAGTTTAAGTATAGAGCGAAGTCGGCATTAGCCTCCACATGTCTCCCTGTCACAATTGTTAAGGTGGGACCCTGAGGTGGATCCTCAAATGAGCTCCTACCCTCCACATGTTCATGGTCTTCCAAAACTATACCAGCCACATGAAAAAAATTCTAATTCTGGGAAAGGCAGCGAAAACCTCCACGTGTCTCCCAGCGTAACTCCAGGCCAAACCAAAAGGTGAATTTTAAAATGAGTGTCGGCCCTCCACGTGGACAAGCTTTGAGTTGAATGAGCCTTAGAGTTTTCAAAGTGCCCCACCGAGCCACATCTAACTAAGAAAGGGCCACGTTTCCATTGATCTTTGAGATGTAAATTTGATGGGAAAAATACACCCATCAAACTGTAAAATGTAGGAAAATCACCATTCGAGCCCAGAAATGAATCTTTCTTTTAAGATATAGAATTTGGAAATGATATAAGGCCAAAATATGATCCTCCGAGCCACATCCAATCATGTTTCCAAAAATACTTGGGATGAAAATGACAGGGAAAACAAAACGTGAGTGTGGAAAATGGAAGGAAGGGAAAAATCCCATGTTTTCAGCCAAGTTACTTATCTTTTCACATGGATAGAGGAATGGAAAACAAATTTGGATTTAAAGTGATCCTCGACCAACGAAGGGGCTGATCATGGCAACCAAATGGAGGATAGATTTTTCATGCATCATTATGAGGAGATAGAAAACATGAAAGAGCCCACAAACTGAAGAATTTCAAAGACAAACGGGGCAAGACTAAATTGAGCACCAACACACTGTATTGCTAGGCCGAGGGACGAGGCATGTGAGGAGACTCGATGAGCCTAAGAGGTAGTAAGTGGTGGTCCCTTAGCATAGGATGTGTTTGCATGATATGTAGATGTGTGGCGTTAGTGTTTCAAGTAGGCTACTGATATTACCTTGCTACAGAGGAAAGTCGAGAGGTATCGAGGCCGTGAATAGTGGCATCATGTTGGTGGAGAGGCATCTAGTTCTAGAGCTCTCACAATACCCGAGAGTGATAGTGATGATGAGATCTGATTTTTACTATTTGTATATGATGTGGGGAGTTTCCCCCCAGTAATGAAATGTGTTTTAATTTGATGATTGTATTCGAGATATATGTATGAACACACATTTTTTATATATGGTAATTTTGTGTTATTGTAGATAAGTGTCAGAATGTGTTGGATGATGTATGATTTAATGTTTATCATATGTGTTGTGGATTATTTGATTAGTGTACAGTCACATTATAATGTTGGTAATGGTAATGTGTATGGTGAATGGTAATAGATAAAAATGTAGTGTGATTGATGAAAATGTTTATTTGTAGCGCGTAGTTAATGTAATGATGATAGTAGAATAGAATGTAAAAATGGATGATGTATAATTGCCAAAGAAAGTAACGTGTTATGTTAAATGATAAGAGGATGTGATCGTAAAATGTTAATATGATGAAAGTAGGGGGAAATGAACGATGCCCCCATCATGTGGATGAATAGACTCATTGAATTAAGACCCCTCGTAGATCCAAGAATGATCTCATGTAAGCAAGCAAGACTGCATCATCGGGAAATGATTGAGTGCACTAGATGAAATTACGGAGTGCTTGATGAAATGTTCTTAGAGAAAAACCCTCAACATTCGTGTAAGAACCGTAAGAACAGAAGTGAGCTGATAGTAATCACCTACCAAAGACCAAGGCAGTGCGAAGTGGTGGAAGCATGTGGGATGGAAGCAATATGAGTGTATGAACCGAATTGAATGTCATATGGAGCTACGGTGGGATGTGCGAGAGTGGAGTGTTGTGGAAACCAATGTGAAGGAGTAGCGTGATGTGGTGGATAACATGAATATGATGGATGTGATGATGTAGTGGTGTATGGATGCGGTGGAGAACATGTATGAATAACAAATCTGCGGTGGACGTACCATATCTTGAGCACCATATGTAGGAGATGAATCAACTATAGTAGAAACTCTATGACGAGGTAGAGGAGAGGTGGATTGCTCACATGAGCGAGAGACAAAGGAGATGATGCACTTATCCTCTATTTTTTGTAATCGATCACGAAGGGCAAGACAATCATTATCCCTATGGCCATTTATGTGATGATAATTATAATAAGGTCCATCATGCTGACATTTTAATCGGTGTTGGGAATGATGTTGGTTATAGGGTAGGTGAATTAATCACTCAAGTAAGTAAAACACATAGCACATCGCATGGTCGAGTTTGATGAGATAAATGTAAAGGCTCATGCGGCCTAGGTGGAGTGGTAGGAGGAGTAGCCTATCATGAAGCTAGAGAAGGAGTATGTTTTTGTGGTGGAGTGGGTTGAGCTTGTTTGCTTTGCTTGTGAGGAAAAGGTGGAGACTGTGTAGGATGCTCAATTGGAGGCACTGGAAGAGAACTAGATGAGGCAATATCTCGTAGATATGTGGGGGATCTATAATGTGTGTGGAGAGAAGATCTTGTTCTAGGTCGATGAATTTATAACATAGAAGAATGAATGACTCACATGTATCATATTGTAATATTTCCTTGAGTGGAGGAATTAGGCCACGACAGAAAATGAATTACTTCTCAAGGTCTATAGGTTGGAATACTAAATGATGCATATAAGCATTTAATCGTAAAATATAATCCTTGATAGGTTTAGAGGAGCCCTGATGTAGAGTAGGTAAACACTCATAAGTAACTTTAGGGAAATTGTTGATTATAAACCAATCGAGGAAAGCGTCCTCCATGTCATAGAAAGTATTGATAGACCCGAAGGGGAGATGAGTGTACCATTGTAATGCCTCATTAATAAGACTATATCGAAAGGCCTTAAGTAACAATATATCATTAGAATGAGAATCCATAGTCATACGATAACGTAAAATATGAGCATGAGGGTCACTAGTACCATCAAAACACATGAAAGTAGGCATGATAAAATCATAAGGAAATGCAAAGTTATGAATATTTTTAGGGAAATGGTTACCAAGTAATGAGTTGTTGTCAATAGAAGCATAATAATCCCTACTTTCTAAAGTGAGGGACTGAACTTGAGATTGTAACTAACATACGACATGCATGAGAGAGATGATATCATATGAAGGAATTTTGAAAGATGTAAACAATGTATTAAGTGGTTGTGATTTTCCATTGTGGGTAATCATAGGAATATCAAGAGGTGACAATGGAGATTCTAATGCTAAGGGCACACTAGGAGTAGGTACCAAGGAAGCTATAGTAGGTGATATAGATGTAATATCCATAAAAATGGTGGGACTAGCATCAAAACATCCTTAATATGAGACATATCTATAGAAGTATATGGACTAGAAGATGTAGGTGATGTAACAAGAGGAGATGAACTAGTAGGAGAAGAAGTGATTGATGGTGGTGACTCATGCATAGTGGTAGATGCAATATCAAGAGAAGGCAATAATATAATAGGAGAGTCACACTCAACAATATAGAAGGAAGAAGAACCATGACTATCATCCGCCTCATCAGTATCAGATAGAGACTCATAAATGAGAATTTCGCTAAGAATGCTATCAATAGGATCATCAACATAATGTGAAGGAGCATGGAAACTAGTATGAGATGTATCATGAGAAGCAATGTCAAGAAGTGGTAGCATCATGAGAAGGAACTATATCAGTGGCGGAGTAGAAGAATAATCAGTATGCACCGGTGAGTGATTGTCAATACCAAACAAGAAATCAATAAGGGAATCATCTAAAGTTTCCTTTGAAAAATCGAAGGAGGATCAAAAGTAGCCGTATAACATGGTGTGTAATGAGTAAAGTCTATTAGATCCTAAATAATACTAATTCCTATAGGAGAATCTTCAAAATGAGTAGGCACATATTGTTGGCCATCTAGAAGTTGTTTGATAAGATTTGGTGTAGTATTAGGAGTACTATATAGATCCGTTAGCTCAGCGATGAAAACCTCATCATAGATAGGGTTATTGCTAAAATGAAACATGATGGGAAAAGGAGATGAACTATCCTTAGCTATCATGGTTTGATAGGATCCTAGGGAAAGATATTCGAAATGTTTGGTTCACCAAAATGATTAACTAAAATATAGAATTTAGTGTTATTCTTAGTTAATCTAAACTAGTAACAATAATGAAATAACTGATATGAAATGCAATGTAAATGCTAAATAATTTTATTTAACATTTAAATGAAATGAAATAAGAGGGGTGAGATACTAACCTGGAAATAACTTACCTTGTTGTGTGTTGGGACCGTAGAAAAAATGATTTGCGAATGAAGGACAATGTGATGAAACAATCCATAAAATTTATAAAAGATGGTGATTTGCACAGACTAAGGCACCTGGAGGAGGACCAGGGTGCCTGTGGGCAGCCTAGTTTGAAGTATGGGCACTCTAGTCTGCAGAAATTCTTAGGACCTGAATTTGTAAGTGTCACTAGATGTTCACAATGTCTCGATCCTTGTCACACTATTGTCGCAGTAGTCTCGCTTATGTCACCAAGAACCTGGATATGAAGATCTACCTGCAAAACCCCATACAAAGCATCAAATAACTAAAAACGAAAGATGCAAATGAAGGGGTCAGATTGACCTTAGCTACCACAATGGTGGACTTACAACTAAGCATTGCACTACATTCCATACCCAATGTAGTTTTGTGTGCTTGTGTGTGTAATTATGTGCCGAGGGTGAATTGGCACCAATGACACAAAAGTAGGAGGCAATAACTAAATATAAAATGTAAATGGTGGATGGAATAGAATGAATACAACCCTTTCCCCTTATGCTTGTGTGATGTAGATGTAAATGATGCCCAAATGTAGTCCTTTACCTTAGTAGATAGCTAGATCTTGGTAGTAGATAGTATGCCTATAGAATAATGAGTGTGCTATTTTTTATATAGGGATCTATTTCTCAAAATTTGACACTAATGACCTGACATGCTGACTAATACTTAGGGGAATGAGAGGAAATGGCAAAGAACGACCTCAAATAAGTAAATTAGACCCAAATGTCACGAGGACCATGGCACCTAAAATGAAGGACCGCCTAATGCCCATGGGTGCCCTAGAACTATCCTAGGCACCCTAGTCAAATATTAGAGACCGAAAATGACTAAATAATGACACCTGACACTCCTTGAGAGACGACCAAAACTATGTAAACAACTAGCGACTGTGCAAGATAAATGACGATGATGACTTACTAACTGATGATAGGACTAGGGGATGGGTCATTAGTGAATACTTTTAATACACAATATTCATATATAAAATAACATGCTTGGCGGTATAATTATAATAAAAGTGCATGATTTTGTGACTACACTTACGACAACCGACGTGAGATGAAAATCGAATTGTTCATGAACCATTCTTACTATACATTTTTGAGAGGAGGCATGGAAATTGATATGTTGTGGGCCATTTTTTGTGATTTTAACTATAAATTACAAGTTACAATTTTAGGCATCTGTAAATAATGAGAGGTTGAAAATAAAGAAAACCGTATAATATTTTAAATACTCCTCTACAAATATATGAAGGTATGCCAAAATATATAACTTATATATATTTATATAAAGAAATCATTAAAATATTGTATTAAAAAAACTGGAATTTACAGCCTCAGTGACGACCTAAACTATCAAAAAATTAGGCGTGGTAGCTAAGTGTAAACCGCTTGCAAGTTGGAGGTTGTGTGCAATATTAATAAAGACAAGTCTAACAGGCCTATCAACCCTATCAACAGAAGGAAACAATGAATAAATGAGTGGATATATGTGTGTGTGTGTACTACAACCTCATCTACACTGTTGATTTCCTGAAATGTGTAAGTCTTGGCTAGCCTCCACCCATATACATTCTAACTGTATATGTTCGGCATAATCATCCTTTCATTTTACTACAAATGCTTCAACTCCTGTTCATGAAATGGAAGATCTGAAAAACTGACATAGTGAAAAAAGAAGTGGTTTTCGGAATTCCTTGGATGATGCACATAAGAAACAAAATTCTCAACGCGGATTGTATTTTCACTGGGGAGATTATGGCATTAATGTTAAGGTTACAGGGGAAACTTTCGAGATCATGTGGGTAGCTAACCACAAGTTTATTATACAAGCAAAGAAGCTTATTGCAAAAGGAGAAGAGGATGCGAGAGGCGCCTCCCAAGAGCTAAAAAAATCTCTAGCAGGAATTTTTTTTTACCGCGTAACTAAAGAAATCGACATGATCCACATAGTTACCTCCGACGGTGGATGAGCTGTAGATTTAAATTCACATGCGGGATCGATCTTTCCATACATGGCCACCAATCCTTTGTTAAAGTTTCGCACTCCTATCAACTTATTTTTTCACAAAGACGGGTCAAACTGGGTGTCATTATCGCAAGATCCTTTCCATCTGGCAGGAATATGGTCCATATCGACGTCTGCGAAGGTCTGGATCTTGGGCCAAATCCCAGTGTCTAGGACGCCCACTTTAACATCTTGCTAAATCAATGCTGGTAAATCTGTCAGGCATCGAGTTCATTTTCGTTAATTTAGAACCCTTACCAAAATATGGTCATACTCGAGCACAGATGGATTATGATAAAATGCATCACCTGCATATGTAGTTAACTGAGTGGACGAAAATCTGTGTGCATGCATGATTTCTGGGCTGCAAAGAAGTAACCATTTTCATTTGCATCCATTTACAAGCAACATACAATAATGCAACCCTTGAATCTTGATTTTGGTATTGGAATAATTGCACCTCACTAATGTCATTTACTTGTTTGTCTTTTCTGATCAATAAACATTATTATAGATACAAATGAACACCATAAATTAGATCAAAGATGAATCCAAAGCCATTCCACCATCGCCTTACCAATCTTTTTTATTGCATCTCATAATTGTGTTAAAAAACATCCATAATCATTTTCTTCATTTCCATTTACATTACTTTTTCTTGGAATATCATACACACACACACAAATATATGCAAAGTATAAAGCATATAATTGTTTTTAAATATAATTTTGTGCAACATAACTAATTGGTCTACTCTCACGATAAAATATGTGATAATCATAATGCAATAGAATACTTCAACACACGCAATAATTAAAAAGAAGTGGTAAAAGGAGCAATTTTCACATTTCCTTTACATATTATTAGAAAATAAAATTGTTAAAAGATTGTTTGGACAAAAATAAAATAGAGGACCTATTAAATTAAGGCAGTTTCAGTGAGAGTCAAGGGTTAAACAAAATTTATTTTGTACTTATGTGTAGGCAGGTTTCAGAGTAAAATGGCTCGCCCAATCATAGTCATTACTGTAAACATGGCAGGATAACCAATCAACACATGAAATTGTGTACTTAACCTCGTGAACCAAAATTTTAGATGGTTGTGATGTACCTATCTGTGATTCAATGGAACTTTGCATCCTAGCCATTTACATTATGACTGTGTCAGACTCATGGGGTTTCAATTCTAATAGGAAAACGGTTGTGATGTATCTGTGCTTCAACAAAACTTTGCATCTTAGCTGTCTAAATTATGACTATGTCAGACTCAGGGGGTTTTGATTCTAAGAGGAAAACACCTTTGGCGTAACAAGAACAATTTCCAAAATTTAGGTGCTATAAAAAATAACTCAATGTGAGAGAATAAGGAACAAAATTCTAGATTTTCGCCATTGATAGAAATTATATGTACAAAATTGAATTTTTTTAGACACCAAGTCTTAAACTCTAGACAACATATCCTCTTGGATTGAAAATCGACTAAATATTATTGGTTTTTAAAATGGAACTTAATATTTCAATTAAATGTTTCACCTTATGTAATTAATTTTGTACATTTTTTTCACATCTTTAATTATAATTATAATAAGAACAAAAAAAATCACAGTTATTAAGTAACTATAAAATTTTCTACATTATTTTCACCAAGAATAAAGTATTAAAAATTTATACAACAATAATAACTACCTAAGGGTAGTGGCATAATTGACGAGTCTATTCAAGAGGCCAAAGAAGACAACACAACTAAAGCCCGGTGTATGTTAATTTGCATATCATTATGGAATTGTATATAAACAATGTTGTATGTGGAAATATATATAAGGATTCCATGTCATTTTGGTGGATACAAAATTTAAAATACATAACCTCGATTACATTTGTTTCTCATTCTCCCCACCACCATCCACACCACCCTCCAAAAAGCATACACTAGCAATCACATGCGAGTGGTGCAATGGAGACATTGAAGGGAAGGTGAATAAGAAGTTAAAGGATTGAAACTAAAACAGAGCAGGGGAATAAGGATGATGAAGAAATAACTCTATTGAGTAAAATTGTCGTGGTGGGGAATCTAGAGTATGGAACATAGGCGATCGTCTTCTTTTTTTGATAAGCCACATATGGATGACATGTCATTTTTTTTATTATCGTTTAAGGGAGAAAGGGGTGCGATATGAAGATACTTGGAGGAAATAAATTTGGAGATATCTTTCAAAGTAAGCCCTTCTTGTTCAACACTCTTGATGTCAACAATTGTTTTTTGCAATGTCAACCTTGCCAACCTAAAAATTCATACTTTTAAATGGATTTTTAACTTTTAGGATTACTATAATGAAATTAAATAATGTGTTTTAATAACATAAGTATTGAAATAATAAAAAATAAAGGGTAATTATTTCAAATACATTACAAAAGGGGGAACATTAACCCTCAATACACAATCATTAAAAAATAGTGTTAATTAACTTGTGAAATTGAGTGTCACTCTTACGATGTGGAACAATATGAATTGGACGTGCCACATGTTGACCATGGTGGTGTTTCTCACAAGAACACAAAACATTCCATTAGCCACGTTGGTGGTGCCTTTTATTTTCTACTTTGATCCTCACCACATGAACATTTAATTAATTTAACTTTCCTTTCTTGTGGTGGTCCACCAATCTATTTGTTGTCAATAAATGTGGGGAGAATTTAAAATGCATGATTTAGTGTTTCAAAACAAAATAATCTATTCAAGACATGAGAGTCTCCTAGTAATTGAAATCATCCTCCACATTTCTTATATTTAGAAGAAGTTATAAGAAATAGACCCGTGTAAGGTCACTTCCTAGAGAAAAACCTCACAATAGAGAAAAATATTATATTAAGATTAAATTTTAAGACATTGTAAGGTTCACGAAAAAATTCAACAAATTTAAATATTATTAGTAAAATATAGACGGTGACATTTATACAAAGACTCAAAATGAAAAACATGTGTGCACATTTATTGTCCCAATAAAAACAAGGGATATTGTTGAGTGACGCCCATATGAGAGGAACATCATAATGCGAAGATTTCATCTCACAAGATAGTTGGAGTGCCTAAGATAGATCAAATGATGTTGTGAATGGGGAAGCCAATGGAAACGATGGAGCCAGTCCTGATCTGTAAACTCTCTACTTTGGAATTGTTCACAGAATCATAATTAAATGATGTTGTTCTACTTTCAATTTAGAAAATGACAGATATAGCTAGTGAATGAATTTGCTTATGCTTTAGAATAAAAATTGTAGAGAAAGGAAAGAATGTAAACTCATGAACACCAACAATTTTTATCCTAGAAACCTCTGGAGGAGGAAAACCAATCGGGAAGGGAAAAACGCTCTTTCTTCCTAATTTTATTGGCCAACTCAAATAAGAAGTATATAATTTACAATAAGTATGAAAAAGAAGTAGATAATATCTCACACTTCCTCCCAATTACTTTATTTCTCTTCCTCAAAACTCCTTCCTTCTACAAACACAATTCCAACACCAAGAATTCCTTGTTCACTTACTTTCATGTTACTTCGATGATCAATTCCTTTTAGAGTCAACGACAACCAAGGTGGTTTGCCACCAACTATGGGGAATTGTCCATTCAAGCGGTGAAAGAATGATTTATTCAAGGGATAGGGATTTTATGGATTGGGATGAGTTCTTTAAAGAATTTAGGACGGCTAGGGTTTCCTAGGGAAGTGATATGGGTAAGTGGGGGATAAAAATGGATTAAATAAAAGCTAGGAATAACCTATAGATAAGGAACTAGGGAGTTTAGGGGTAATAAACAACCTAGAGAAGGGTAATTAGGAATAAATAGAATTAAGTAGATAATGAGGTGAGGATTAGGGGATAATTATATAGATTAATTAAAAGATTAAAATGGATAGGATAATAGGTGGGAAAGATGGGAATGTTAATAATAATATGAATTAATTAAGAAGGGGGTCTAGATAGGTGATCATGGTAAAAGAAGCGAACGCATGTGACAAGGGTAGCGATACTGAATTTCGGTGTCTACATTTGCCCCTTTTGTTGAGCGGTTTGCATTTGGGTAAGTCATGAGACAAAAACAAGAAGGGATTGATAAGATGATTGATGATGGATGATTATTGATGAGGTGTTCCCCCTCAAATGAGGGATCGATGAAATAAAAGGGGAATTGATCACAAGTTTGACAAAGTTAAATGAAGAAGGGTGAGTGGGAAAAGAAAGAAGGGGGAAATGATAAGATGAGGCAAGATGCCCTAAGCTAGAAGGATTCAAGAAAAAATAATGAAAATATGGCGGTGATTTTAGGAGCCACATTGGTAGGAAAAAAACGTCATGATCTTCAAGGAGACGATAGGAATGTCACATGGGCTTTTGAGTCAGAAAAAATCACAACGAAATGGAGGGAATCCAATGGGAAACCACTCAATACGAATGCAAGTCATGGGGACCAACATGTCAGAGGCACACATCAAAATTATGTGCAACTTAATGTGACGATAATGAAAAATCCTTCAAACATGAGGAATCAATGGGAGGTATGTGTCCATGGAGGCCGAGAATGGAAATAATGGTGCCTTGGTAAAGGACACAAAAATGTTGAAAAGGAAAAATATGAAAAATCAAGGATACAAAATGCCCCAAGGGGAAATAAATATGGCCACAAAGGTGGACTTTAAAAACAAAGATAATGAAATGGTGCCCTAGCAAAAGAACATAAAATGGATGAGGGTAGACCAGGTCGACGATGCTCAAGGTTAGTCAATGGCACCTTAGGCCAGTCGACGGTGACCCAAAGGGGTCAGTGGTGACTTATGTCGGTGGCTATATAAGCCTGAAAGTTGTCCAACCAAGCTCATTTTCAAACCTGTGAGTGCCAAATTGAGAGTTTAAAGCTATAAAATGAGATCACGATTTGGGGAGAGATGGAGGCTAGAGGAGCAACCAAGAAATGCTAGAGGGTTCGTAAGATGGTGAGTAACGAAAAACCTGGCTTGTTTTTAATTTGTTTAATGATTTATTTATTTTATTTTTCATTTTTTAAAAAAAATTGGATGGGCACCAGGGGTGGTCGGCAGTGGCTAGCTAGGGTCTCCATCGACTTAGCCCTAAAAGGCATCGATCGACCCCTAAGCATTTCGACCTGACATGGGTCGACGTCGACCAAGGCATGATGAGGTAGATTGATGATTAATTTTGATTTTAGATGAGGGTTAGATAAAATCAATGATGAAGGGACTAATATTTGATTGGTTGAATGGTGATTGCAAGCCCGAGAGACCTTGTCTTTGAGAGACTAAGTCCCTGCACTATATGACCAGATCATAGGGGACATAGTCGACGCTGAGTGGGATCATTTAGTGGTCGTGGGATTGGGAGGATTTAGACACTATTAGAGGATCCCACGAGATGTGGGGTTGATGATCGCATTAGTTGAGAGGTGGGATATGCATACATGCACATTCTGGTTCAGGATGGGTGAGATGACAATCACCCTGGAGGATGTGTATCACATCCTTAGATTTTTGATACAAGGGGAGTAGATAGTTCCCATTACAATGGATAGTAGATTAGCAGTGTTGAGATGAATTTTGGAGCTGATGCACCCTATATTACATTTGCATCAGGGGAATTCTCATATGAGATGAGGTATGAGTGTGGGGATGCATAAAGTAGATTGATTTGTTTGTTGATGATGACCATTTCTTGTTATGCACTTTGTCAAACTTAGGTGGAGCCTAGTTTGCATGGGCATTAACAGGGGTCCTGGATGATATAGTTTATTATTAGAAATTGTGCTCATTTGGTACTATGCTACTAGCTGCAGGTGTATTATGAGTTATCGATGTACATAGTTGGGAGGAGGATAGGGTTGGATGTAGGATTCCTCCTACACTATTGGGCTTATGAGAACATAGCAGTCATCAGGCCACCAGGGCTACCATGGGCCACATGGGACCATATAGAGCTCATGGTGGGATTTTTGAGCTGGTTACCCAACCAAGCTCATGGGGATAGAGGAGTGAGGGATACATACTGGTATAGTGACATGTTTATAGAGCTCGAGGGAGAGCACATCAAATGACGACCATATAGGGACTTCCTTGCATGGTCGAGAGCAGATGGAGATTTGATTGGTATGAGGAGAACAAGGTGGGTGCAAGGCCACAAGCTAGAGATGATTGAGGCCATTTAGTTTAACAGGGTCCAACAACAATTTAAACGCTGATTGTAAGGGGGATTAAGATTGGGTGTCTAAATCTAAAGATTTTCTGTCGATTATTTTTAGAACTTACGATTTGTTGGCTCGTCAATAGATTATAATAATCACACTAAAACGTTCCCTTTTTGTATGAAAATGTCGATTTTGGGTTTCTACATGACTGCAATTTTTTGTAACTGTGATGATATCACATTAACAAAAAATCAACGTGCTACCTAATTTTGGAATGGAATTAGTTAATTGCCTTGGTGTAGTACATTTGTGTGTTAGTATTTTTAATATATTGTAAAGATGGTGGGGCTTGAGTGCTCGTGTGCTGCCCACCCAAGTTCTAATCCCCTAGGCTCTAGGGGACCAGTTACCCTTGTATTTACACAACCAGTTGGGAGGGATCACATTGCAATAGCTTGTGCCAAGAAGTGTGTCAGTTCATTGAGTCATAAACTCACGTAGTATCTAAAAAAATATTGTAAAGATAGTTATAGTTATTATTTTTAATATTTTGTTTCAATAAATACATTATATCATGTGTCATATTTATGCCGAAAGGTGTTACCATTTGGAACTTGAGGTTGGTCTGTACTGTAAATGGCCCGCCTCCTCAAACCTTGCGCTTCCATGTGTCAATTTGTGGAGCGTGCACAATGCACATGAATAATGAAAATTGTCAACAGTAAACATTATGAACAATGTCCTTGTTAATAGTTATGTGTGAATAGTGTCGCACATCATGGGTTAAATTTGATGTAAAATGCTTGTAAATATTTGAAATAACTGAATCACATGTGACATCAAACATTAAATTTCATGTTAGTTTAAATGTTTTTTTGTGATTTTAGCCATAAAATACTTACAAATATTTGAAATAACTACCACATGCAACTTGTATAGTTAAAATGTGACTCTAATTTTTATATAGATTTATATGGATATTATATTAGTATATATTAATATACTTTAAAAATAATTAAATAAATACATAATATTTGATATAAATAACATTGTTTTGTATTTTTGAAGGGCAGTATTGGAAAATGAGTCACCCACTAATTGTTTGACAGGCATAGGTGGCCATCACATTTTTCTATGAATAGTGGGAGCTAGACGGAGATGATAAAAGAGAAAAAAATCAATCAACAATCCCCTTAGAGTTGTTGATATGTTTTCCCCTTCCCTGAACTTCTCTTTCCTCTAACACCTTTTGAATTTCCCCTCCTCCCTCCATGTTTCGCTCCCTCCAATTAAACTTCACCGATGCATCCCCTTCAACGTTTCCATCACACATTTCATGTGCATTTCATTGTAGTAGTTTCGACAACCATTAATCCAAGGGGGAAATGCCATTTTAATGGGGGATTCTTTGAGAGGCGTTGTTGCTTCATTTCTCCCAAACGAACAACTTAACAACCCTAACCAAGGGACCCCTTCATATAGCTAAAGAATATGTGGTGCAACGTTACTCTTAAGCTGGATACTCTCTTTGATTAAGTTGCCTCATGTTACTCAATACTTATTTCATCATACGGTCCACACACTACCCACAAAAGATTATTTACCTTTTTTTCTTGTGAAAAGATTGGTTGACAGTTATATGATAATCTCTTGTAGCCCGGGCACCACCGTAATTCTAAATGCCCTCACAAATCTAAATATAATGCATCAATTTACACTACAAAAATCACTTTTTCACATTGTTTTGAATCACGTTATTGTTCCCAAGCTCATGTCAATGGCACGCTTGATGTATATGCTCTGATCAAGGTTGTCATCGGGTCTATAGGAGGATGTCTTCAACATAACATGGTTGGGGATTATCATAATCTAGGTGTTGCCTAGGGTTTGAAATGACTATTACATGCAAAGACAATACCCACGTAAGGGGTGTCCTAGCTCCCGTTGTTAGCATGGTATTTTTTTAGTTAATTGTTGACGTTAGTGTTGTCTTGCATTACAACAAATTGCATGTCATCCTTGTATGTCCCTTATGTGGGACACAACCAGTTTTCAGGGTAAATAAACATTTTCCAAAATGCAAGGATGTCCAACACTTCTAACATCACATGGGTGAGCAATGTGTAATACCCACCAACATCATAATTCTTCAATGGCATTCATTTTTTCCCTACAAGGAACCATCCCACGACCATGAAGATGTCCTTTTGAAACATCTTTTGATCGTAAAAAGTGATGTCGAGGAGAAACCAAGTGGTCGTAGTTCTTAGCAGATGTAGACCATGGCATTTTCCAAATTGTGCTGAAAATATTTTGTGGTTTTGTTGCAGGAATACAAGTTTGGGGATTACGTTGTGAAAGAGCCAATGGTGACAACACACAAATGGGTAGGAATAAACTGTCTAATCCTAATCTTTGAATCACTTGAACTATCTGAGTTTGTGTCGATATGGCTTGTACGGGTAGTTCTCAAATCAACGGCTTGCCCTTCCCTTTATTTAATTTGAAGCACACATTGTTAGAATCATTCACTTTCCATTCCTTTTATTGATGTTTTTGTACATCATTTGTTTCTTGCATTTATTGGATCTCGCAACTAAAAAGGGGGTCTACAAATTCCTACATGAAGCAAGCATCGTGGCCCAATAAATGCAAGGGTTGAAACTTCAAATGAATTTTCAGTGCACCAATATTTTTCTACCACTCCTTTTGTTCACAGATATCTCTTTAAAAAAATTCTACATCATCTTACACTACAACCCATTTCTCCTACAAACAATTGATTAAAATGTCATGTGGTTGTTGCAGGAACGAGTGTCACCTTGTCTCCCCATTCCATTTTCCCCACCCTCACACTTCTCCACCCTCAAACCCTTTCCTCTTCACCCCTCTTCCTCTCCCATTATTTCTCCCCCTCTAATTAGAATCCTTAAAAAAATTCCATTCGACGTTACCATCGTACATTTCAGGTATGGAATGATTCTGGGGATTTCAAGCCAAATAGATTTCTGGGTGAAGTTGATTCAGATAAAATGAGAATGACATATCTGTTGTTTGGAGTAGGAAGGCGAATATGTGCAAAGAATGGATGTTTCCAGCGTGCATATTCCCATTACTCTTGCCAATCTGCTCATCAAATTTCAGTGGTTCATTGCCAAGGAAGGGATCCCTCAAGATCTGACTCCCAACATTAGAATGAATCTCAAGTGCATGAAACATCCTGAGGAAGCTATTATCGAATGCCGTTGATGTTATTTTTTGTAATACCTTAAACATGATCTGCCTGTTTTTTTTCTGTTGTAAGTACCTCCATGGTTTTTCCAACGGTCATATTTAGCTGGATTGTAAGAGCATATAATATATACCATCATTAAATATATCTGTGTATTTATGCCGAAAGGTATACGGTACAATGACAGTGTCATACGTGTACGTGAAAAATCCCATTCATGCAATAATTGTTGCTCGACAATGATAAACTTGCATTCGAGTTACGACAACACACTCAACTCCATTCTTCGCAAATGCAAACCGTTACATTTGTTAATGGCCACGAACTTGAGATGCGATGAAGCATTCCATCAATGGACAACTCTTTTTTGTTGTATTCATTGAGGCATTCGTGTGGGATCCTCTATTTTTAAATATATTGGCAATAATTTCAATTACAGATTTGCTAAGAAATAAAGACTATTATCCATTTGCATTTTGGTCAAATATTCTCGCTACTATTTTCATAACATACCTTCTTCCGCACTTACAAACGCGTGATCTTTGTTAAAAAAAAATGGCTCCTTCCATGTTTGGCAGGAAGAGTCTATTTCTCAGGTCCTTAGTTTTGATGGAATAGGTAACAATATATTACGTTGTTGCTTATATAGGTAATAATGTCCTATGTTGCCTATTCCGTGAAATTATCGTTTACAGTTTTTTAAAAAGAACAGGTGTTGTATTGATTCATACGTGAGCATGCAGCGGAATGGTGGGGCATGAGAAATAGGGTGTGGAGATCATGGGTTTGAGGCCGACCAATACATATGTGGTCATTTTTTGTATCTGTAAAATATTATTACCCCGCACTTGCAAACTATATTTACATTTCACAGGGTTACAAATTGCTTGGTTACTTGCCTGAGTCATCATGTTTGGTCTCCACAGATTGAATTTTGTATGTGGTCAATTTTTGTATCTATCTGTTTACAATTATGGTTACAAATTGCTTGCTTACTTCCCTGAGTCATCATGTTTGGTCTCCACAGATTGAATTTTGTATGTGGTCAATTTTTGTATCTATCTGTTTACAATTATTTACTTTTGCTAGCAAGGATTTGTTTTTAAAAAAATGTAGCACCCCCCAGCTCTCTTTTCTTCTAAAGTCAGATTGCAGATGGTAAAAGGCTTAAAACAACACATAAAAAAAGTTATGTTTATGTTTTGAAATATGCTTGAAAAAAATATAAATATAGTTGTTGAGATTAAGTTTATTAACATGTGGATTTCATTTTTGTTTTGTTTTTAGGCCTCTATCAAAGGAAGGGTGGCCAACTTTGATGTGTGATATGTGAATGTCAATTTTAACGGTGTTTTGTGTTTATTTAAATTTTATTATTGTCATCTTCTTTGTCAATTGTTGTTATAATGATATGTGAAACTACTAACATTGGAAATAAACAACGACAAAATTCTTACAATCACGTACGTTTCAAGAGTCCAAACATCACATGCAAATACATATATTGGCGACTTCTTTGATCAAAACACAGTCCAAGATGTCTTGTGAGACATGCATCCACCACAACACCAAAAAGGACCTATCAACCCCTTGCCTTATGCCCCCCTTGAGCATCATCAAATATTATGTCTCTAGGTCATTCCTCCTGTCTTACACATTCACATAATAGAACCTTCTTTTTCTCTTCTGCTTCAACAATTGTTTCTTTTTCTAGATTCAATAATTAATTTTCCTTCCTTTATAAAATAACATCGCATTGCATTTCCTCCTATACTTTCACCCATCTACACTAAAGGGCGCATTTCCTTCAAATACTTGGTGTTTTCATCCTCATGTGCATAAAAATAGTTCCTTCTTTTGCACATATCGTTGTTTCCATTGCACACCTTTTGTGCGATTGTTAGTATTAATGTTTTTCATTTAAAAAGTCCATCTCACGAGAAAAATATTACAGCTAAATAATTATGTTGAAGGCGTTCCCTCTATGGGAAATATCCTTGTGGACATTTCTACGATCGTGTTAAATTTGACGGGTTGACGGGCGTTTAAACGTTTTACTATTTTAAGCAATTGCATGCCATAGTTTTCCAGCTACAATTCACATGCTTTTAATGGGCTATTATTATTTATGAATTTGAGAGTGTTTTTTGTGAGCATAATCTGCAGGGCTTGAGTGCCAAGAAATCTCCAACTTCCGTAGTAGCCACGCAAGCTCCAATTTTGCTTTTCAGTTTTGTGTGACTTGCAGACTAAAGGCTTGAAGATTCCGTAGAATTATCTTGCATGCGACTCCTTAGAATTATCTTGCATGTGACTTCAATTTTTTAGGTTTCATAAATCTAGGTTTTTGGTTTCTAATTTTTGGTTCTGTTTTTGGCAGTCGCCTCTGGTAACGACATGTTCGCGTTTGATTTTGATTACAATGAATTTACAGGGGATGGGAACGGCTCTTCCAAGCTATCAACCGAAATGATTGCCTACAAAAATGTGGATGATATCCCCTCTTCAAGAGAGCTCATGATTCAGGTTGATACGAAAAAATGATGCAGTTCTGGTACTACCCATATATGGTATCATGGTTCCATTTCATGTAGCTACCATAAAGAGTGTTACAAGCCAACAAGATGGAGGGAATTCTTAATGTGCCAGAAACTATTTTTTATTTTTTAAATAATTATTTTGACTCTCAGAAATTGTTTTTCGCCAAGAACGGTACACTGGTATCGAAACTTTTTGAAAATGGAATTCACAGGGAAGAATTTTATTGTTGACAATGTAATCAGTGCAAGATTGGAGGTTGGAAACAAGCTCTAGTAGTAGGGATTTCCAGCCTTAAGGAAATTGTGCTTGCTTATGAAGGCTCTGCTCTGAGAATTGATGCCACGATAACTGATTTTATCTGCTAATTACAAGTGTCTTGAATGAGGGCATGATCATTGGACTCCTGGGGAGTCGAGTGGTAGGTTATGCGGGGCTTGAAATTTACACCAGCGATCTGTCTCACTTACTGTTGTAATAGAAGAAGGAAAATGGTGATTCCAACCCTCGACTGATTTGTTGTTTGTTTAAGATACTCCTGCCTTCCTTCTTGGCTCTGAATTCTGCACTAGGCATTGTAGAAAAAAATGGGATAGAGATTGAACAGTTCCCATTGTACATTGCATTTTGTGCTTGCTTTGTGAAGAATGATATTTGATGTAGAGATTGATATTCTCACAGATGCAAGCTCTGACAATGATATTTTCAAATAGGGATTCTTTTCTGTTGTTCAAATTGGGATATATTTTCACAAAGCATCACATAACACATGCTTAGACAAGACTACAATCTTATTAGTTCGTGGCATTCTTCACAATGTGGATGTATTAATAGTAAGAACCCTATTGGACAATGGTTATGATTGCAATTATTGCTTAGTATTCCTATGTGTATGCATTAATAATAATTGCAGACTAGGATAATTTTAAGTCTTTGTTTAGGCTATATGAACCTTGTCAGTTTTCAAACAAATTCATCCTCCTTTTCAGTCATTATTCATGGCTTGTGTCTATCAAAATTCATATTTTCTAAGGACTTTACATAAGTGATTCCTTGAGAATTCCAATGAGTGTCATTAGAATTACAAAACAAGATCATGGAGAAATAGAAACATAAAACAGGGGCCTAAAGGTGTGAAATTTAATTTTCTTCCCTGCACGGAAAACATATAGACAAGTTAAAAACTTAAATTTGATCAAAGGCAAGAAGATTTTTTTAAATCTCTCTTATATGTAAGAAGACATTATTCATCAAATATGATGAACTTAAGTGGCTTGAAACAACAACTTTCATTCTAAAGCCCCAAATTCAGATCCCTAGGAGGCATGGTAAATTGGTGAAATTGGGTAAAATACCTTATCCAAATCTTGTTGGTTACTAAGGTTTATCCACGGCCATGTCATTTAAGTGGAGGGTTACTCTACAAGGGAAATTTACCAAAGTACCAAAAAAACATAATATGAGATGTAGTTATGACTGCAATTATTGCTTAGTATGCAAAATAGGCTTGTTAAAAAACCCTTAGAGATTTATTTATTAGCACATGAAATTGGCAGATATCAAATCGGATCATCAACCTCTGCTGGCATCCACTTAACTTGTGCCAAAATGTGAGCTTTGGAACAGGGGTGGAGGGTTACTTTACAAGAGAAAATTATTAAATCAAGAAAAAGAAATCATAATATGAGATGAAGTTATGACTGCAATTATTGCTTAATGTGCAAAATTGACTTGCTGGAAAAAGTTAAAAACCCATAGACATTTATTTATCACCAATTGCAATTGGTAGATATCAAATCAGATCATGAACCTTTTTGGCATCCACTTAGTTTGTGTCAAAATGTGAGCTTTGGAACAAGAATGTGGAAATACATCTAAAAATAATAAAGCTAACTTTTCTTGAATGTTGCATGCCTTTTTTTGTAGACATGTACATTTGAATGTTGAGTGTTTATTCATTTTACAAGCCTAGATAGTCTCTCCTTAGGTGCATTTCAAATTCTGAAATCTTGTTTGAATATCTGTTTAATAACCTTAAAATCATCCTAATTTGAAAAGACAATACAAGCAATCCAAAATTGTTTAGATCTTACAATCTTAAAAGGTCAAACTTTAAGTGCATTTGCATTTGAAATTCTGTCGATTTTGTTTAAGTGTGAAGGTATGAATAAGTTAGATCTGGTTGTCTTGGCCTGAAAGTAGCTTACTGCGAGGAATTGGAGCGGATTTAGCAGAAAGTTTGTTGATTTCATCAGGTTTTGTTGCAGGTTTGCTTTAAAATCTGTTGTTGAAGAGAGTTGATTTTTTGCTGAGATCTCTTGTTTGTAAAGCCTAAATTGTCTTAATTTATCTGCATTTCTACTTAAATTTCTTCTTGTGAACAATTGGAAAAAACATTTCAGATCTCTCTATTTTACACTCTAATTAGCAATGGAGGGGGGTATGGGCATGTTCAAAGAGAAGAAAAGAATCATCTTCATCTGTTGAAGTTGGTGGAAATAATGGGGAAACTTGTAAGCCCATTTCTTCTCTTCAGTTGGAATCACCTACAGACCAACTTCTTTCTCATATTTTGAAGGACCACCCTCATCTTGAAAGCTATGTTGATTGCAAGTACCATTTTGTGATGTCACAATCCAAATTGTAAGCATGATCTTAGTAGCTTTAATATTTTAAAGTATTTGCAAAGTTGTAATGGCCCGAATAATAACTTGCTTTGACTTCCCGGGGAAATCTTGTATTTAGCGAAGAAATTTATCCTTGTCCCCAAGGAGACTTTCTTGTAACTAGCTAAATTAGTGGTCGGATGGAAGGAGCTTCCTTATAAGTGGTCAGATAGAAGGAGCTTTCAAACAATTGATATGGTGCCAATAACTTAAATGTATGTATTTAGCCTTTATCATTAGGAAAATTTTCTAGCTATAACATAATTGAAAGATAACACGTTGCTTTATCTTAGAAGAAATTTATATAGACTGTATAAATTTGCATTTGAACTCATGTAAGCTTGTTATTATATTCATGACCTACTCAAGTTTGAGCCTACTTGTTTAGCACTTTTCTTAATGGGTAACTAACTATGAGATAACATTTTGCTTCATCTTTAGAAGAAATTTATATATGTCGTACCAATTTACATTTGAATTTTCAACTCATGGAAAAGATGTTAATTCTATTCAAGGCATACTGAAGTTTTTAAGCCATCTGACTGAAAATATGTTGTAGCAAATGCTCATTTTTAAGTGCTAATGTGGACTTCATTAAAACAGTAACAAAAATGGAAAGTTATCTAAAAGATTTGTTTTTTAAGTCAAGGGAAAGATCTAACATTGGTTTCAGGAATGGAAATAATTTAGTACACTACCACTCACTATAAAGCTATTTGATTTTTCTATGAGAGGCATTTACTAGCTAGATGATTTATTGAAAAGACGTACACAATCTTCCAAATTCTTTTTTGGTTTCCAAATTTCTGCATTGGCAGTTTCAATTCAATGTTTCACTCGCGGGCATAGAAATTGTATTTTTCTTCCCTTTTAGATGATGACTGTTGTTTTACTTGTTTTAGTTTGAACTCTACTTTGTTGCATGCTTTTAGGCTCGTCGTTTAATCTTGGATCTTAGTGTATCTATGTGTTTGTCTTATACAATTGTTTGTGGTAGAGTCTGTTTGAATTATTTTTATATGCAACAATACTACTTTTTCAGAGAAACCTTCTTTGAGTGCAACTATAAGCATCATATGCATATGGTGTTTCATCCTGCTGATACCTTTAATTATTCCCTGGGTTAAGGAATCTACAGCTCATAATGCTACAGTAAACGATCTCAGTTTTGATTTAGACGATGAGTATATTGGGAGTTGCTCAGATGATGGATATGTTGTTATGAATAGTTTATTCATAGATGAAAGGGGGAAGTTTGGATACCACCAACCTATGAAGGTTGTTGCTCTTGATCCATATTATGCAAGAAAGTCATCTAGGAGATTTGTTGTTGGGGGTCTTTTTGGCGAACTATTGCTCAATTCAAAGGGATGGCTAGGGTATTGTGATCAGGTTAGTTTAATTTAAAAAACTTAAGACTTTAATTCAGGAATTCATCACAGAGATCTAAATAATCAAGTTTCATCACCTTAAATGTTCAACAAAATGTATTTAATGAGTATTGCCTACAATGATTCAATATTCATCAATAAAACTGGGACAATCCTCTTAGTAAATAACAATAGTAATGTTTCTTGACCCAGGTTTTGCATTCTGGAGAAGGTCCTATCGATGCAGTTAAGTGGAGGAGTAATCTTTTAGCTTGGGAAAATGATGTAGGTGTGAAAGTATATGACACTGTGAGTAATCAATGGATTATACATATTCAACGACCGGATATTTGTGCCCACATGTAGAGATTTTACAACCTCATCTTGTTTGGCAGGTCAGTGATAAAGGGATGATGTAATTTGTTGATAAATATTTATAGCTACTTTTCCTATATCCTGACTGGTTTCATGAATCAGGATGAGACACTTTTGGTCATTGGCTGGGGGACATCTGTGAAAATTACAACTATTCATTCCAAACCACACAGAGGAACATATGTAACTGATAGGAAGTATGTTATATATACTGGTGCAAAACATGTGGATAGTGTGGCTGCATTTCAGACCACTTATTTTATATCAAGACTTGCACCATATGTTTCTCTCTTAACAATTGAAGAGGGTATTTTTGAGGTCAAGGCTACTGTAGGAGATACCCACTAAAGAGGTGAGGATTTTGACAATCGCATGGTGAATCATTTTGTTCACGAGTTCAGGAGGAAATACAAGAAAGATATAACAAGTAATGCACGAGTCTTGAGGAGACTGAGACCAACTTGTGAGAGGGAATAGAGGACCCTCTCGTCCACTACTCAGGACACCATTGATATTGATTCCTTGTATGAAGGTATTGAATTTTAAACGATCATTACTTGATCCAGATTTGAATAATTGAACATGGATCTCTTCAAGAAATGGATGGAGCCAGTTGAGAAATGTCTGCAAGATGCCAAGATGGACAAGATTTCATCCCATGTTGTTGTTCTTGTTGGGGGTCAACTAGAATTCCCAAGGTATAGTCTTTGTTGTAGGAATTCTTCAATGGGAAGGAACTGTCCAAGAGCATAAACCCCGATGAGGTTGTTTCCTATGGAGCTGCAGTCTAGGCTGTTATTTTGAGTGGAGAAGGCATCGAGAAGGTACAATATCTCCCGCTTCTAGATGTTACTCCTCGTCTCTTGATTTTGAAACTATTTGTGGTGTTGTGGCATTTTTATTATGAGAAACACTACCATTCCCATGAAAAAGAGCAGTTTTTTTCTACATACTGCACAAAGCAACCTAGTGTGTCGATGTAAGTATATGAAGGTAGGAGAACAAGAATAAAAGATAACAACTTGTTGGGCGAATTGTAGATCTTTGGCATTCCCCTACCCCAGAGGGGTTCCTCATATCATTGTTTACTTTGATATAGATGCCAATGGTGATCTTAATGTTTATGGTGATCTTAAATCCTAGTAATTTTGAAAATCTACAAGCTTTCTTCTCAAATTTTGTCCGCACTAGATCGCTTCTAAAGGAATGTAGAGCGGAGAAGAAAGACTCTCAATTGATCTTTTCGATTATTTATAAGTTAGGTCCTGAATACTCTATCTTCGTTTCAACTTTCCATGCCATGAAAGCTGCCTTGGGTAGTACTTGGAAAATGCCCTCCTTTAATAGTTTTTCGTCCCAACTCATTCGAGAATAGGAAAAACTCATTCAAATGGGGACTCTAAAATCCAAGTCACATGCCCTTGTGGCGAATAAGGGCAATAAAAATGAAAATAAGAAAGAAACAAAGGACCAACCTAAGAAAGAAACCAAGACCATACAACCCCCAGCTAATCCCAGCACTAACGCTTCGACCTCTGATCCTCAGGGGAAGAAGGAAAAGTATAAATGCTCTTATTGTAAGAATTCTAGCCACAACGAGCATCATTGTTTTTGGAAAAAAATTGATCACTTAACTCAATTGCTTGAGAAGAATAAAATAAGTGTTCCTGAATCCGTTAAAAAAATGCTTAGAAGGCGAGTCTTCTAATGCAAAGGAGTCTAAAAATTAAAAGAAGAAAGATAAGGACCTCGTGGCTAGATCAGCTCCATCGTCAACTTGGATTATCAATTCCGGTGCCTTGCACCACATGCCTTCTTTAGAGGTTGAATTCTCTAGCATCGAACCATGTGGCATGTCCCAAATCACGTTGGGTGATGACACTCATGTGTCAGTTTGGCAGTGGATCGGTAGAGATAGAAGGTGGAACATTTAACCAAGTGTTGAGTGTTCCCAATCTCTCTACAAATCTCCTATCGGTTTACCAAATCACCCACCTTGGTGAAGGAATGCAAGTGGAATTTGGTCCTAACTCGGTGATCATTCGTGAGCTTAACTCTGACTGCACTATGGTTGAGGGAAAGGCGGATCACCATTCACGGTTGTATACCTTTTCCCACTTCTCTTCTGATTTGACGCCCAATGCCTTGCTCACTCATGTGAATAAGGTTAGCAAGCTATGGCATGAGCGTTTTGGGCATCTAAATTATCATTACCTTGAACAATTGAGCCAAAATAAAATGGTCAATGAGTTACCCCGAGTTAAGTTTTCTAAAGGTCTTTGTGAGGGTTGCACCCTGAAAAAAAATTTGATAAGGGAAAATCCTGGAGAGCTACTCGTCCCTTGGATCTTGTTCATAGTGATGTTTCGGCCCCTTTCCATCTCCTTCTTTCACTAGAGCTCTATATATACTAACCTTCATTGATGACTTTTCACATTATACTTGGGTATATTTTCTTAAGCTTAAGTCTGAAGTCTTTGAGCATTTTTAAAACTTTAAGGCTCTTGCTGAGAAACAAGCGGAACGGTCTATCAAGGTTCTTCAAACCAATAATGGAGGCGAGTATGTGAGCAATAGGTTTGAGGATTTCATCACTTGAGCGGATCGCTGGCAAAGATACATTTTCTTACATCCCTTCCCAAAATGGAGTTGCAGAAAGAAAGAACCAAACTTTAAAGGAGATGGCCACTTGCATGGTTCAGTCGAAGAGCCTTCCTCCGCAGTATTGGGCTGAAGCAGTGGATTGTGGTTGTTACATTCAAAATCATGTTCCACATAAGGCAAGTAAGAGGGATGACACCCTTTGAAGCCTAGTTTGGACACAAGCCTGATGTTGAGCACTTTCAAGTCTTTAGATCCAAGGCTATGGCTTGGATTCCCAAGAAGAAATGCAAGGCATTGGATCCACAATCCAAACCTTGTATCTTTTCAGGTATCCTGATGGCGTGAAGGGATATCGATTGTTGAACCCTACTACCCATGAGCTCTATATTGAGAGGAGTGTGAAGTTTGATGAGTCATCCTTGACTTTGAATTCCACTAAGGTTCTTTTGCCCATTGATTCGATTCAGATCAATCGTCGATGATGATGTTGTTGAGCGCATTCCTCCTCTCCCTACTCCTCCCGATCCTCAAACTTCTGAGTCTTCTGATTCTGACAATAGTGATGATGAGGACTATGTCCCTTCTCACTTGAGTGAAGAATCTTTCGACTCTAAGCTTGAACCTTCGGGACCTCTCTGGGCCAAAAAAACTTTACAGAGTGTTGGAGATTTAGTTGGAGATCCTTTATATGAGAGACGTACGCGCTTGATTTTTGTTGGACCCCACTCCTTCTTCGCCTTTGCTTCTAATCCACCTGTCTTTCTAGGAAGCTTCTATGATTCCGGAGTGGGATTTTGTTATGGATGAGGAATATTCCTCACTCATAAAGAATGACACTTGGGATCTTACCCCTCTTCCGAAAGGAAGAAAATTCATTCAGTCTAGGTGGATATATCGAACAAAGTATGGAGCCAATGGAGAATTCGAGAAGTACAAAGCGTGACTTGTAGCTAAGGGTTTCTCCCAGGTTGCTGGGGTTGATTACTCGGAAACCTTTTCTCTGGTTATGAAGATGAATTTCATTCGACGGACCCTTGCCATCGCTACCGCTAATAGATGGGAAGTCAACCGGATGGATGTTAAGAGTGCCTTCCATCATGGGGACCTAGAGGAAGAGATCTATATGGAACAACCTCGGGTTATGTCCATGATCCATCCCTCGCTTACAAGTTAAAGAAGTCTCTCTACGGCCTTAAACAAGCCGCTCGGGCTTGGTATGCCAAAATGGACTCCTTTTACTTGTATCGGGGTTCTCTCGGTGTCACTCGACTTAAATGTGTATATTCTGTGGCGAGAATGACTCCATGCTTATTCTTGTTCTCTATGTTGATGACTTGTTGATCAAAGGTAGCTCTTCCTCTATCATCGATTCTATGAAGATCTCCTTGGCCAACAAGTTCTCCATGTCCAACTTAGGATTGCTTCATTACTTTCTTGGGATCTAGATTTAACAATCTGACTCTAGAATTACGATCTCGCAACCTAAGTACTCTCTTGATTTGCTTTCTCGGTTTCACATGTCTGATTGTAAGTCCTCACCTACTCCTTTTCTTTCTAAGGTCAAGTTGGTTTCTTATTGCTCTTCCCCCCAGGTTGACAAAGTGCCCTTTATCCATAAATGGTGGGGAGCTTGATCTACCTTACTCACACTCGGCCAGATCTATCGTATGTTGTTGGGATTGTGTCCAGATTTATGCAGGAGCCTCATGTGCTACATTTAAAAGCAAAAAGAAGATGCTTCACTATGTTCATGGCACTCACATAGATGGTATTCATTAGTTAGGAGGGAATGAGATTGACTTGGTTGGATTTACAGACTTAGATTGGGCCGGTGATCTAGATCATCGGAAGTCTACCTAAGGCTACAGTTTCACTCTTGGTTCAGGTCCTGTCAGTTGGTCCAGCAAGAAGCATAATGCCATTTCCATATCATTGATAGAAGTAGAATACATAGGAGTAGTTAACGCTTCCACAAAATTTGTTTGGTTACAGGGTATCTTGACAGAATTTGGCATCCACTTTCGGCGGCCTATCATTATCTACTATGAAAACATGAGCACTATCTCAATTTGTAAAAATCCAGATCAGCATTAGCTGGTGAAGCACATTAAGATTCACATGCACTTCATATGGGCGCTGATACATGAAAACATCATCGACATACATTATGTTCATACGGTGATCAAAGTTGCGGACATATTCGCCAAGCCCTTCACTGAGGTGAAATTTCTTCACTTGCGGTCTCTTCTTGGGGTGAAGTGTGTTGCAGCCTCCCATCTTCTTCGAGTTATATAGTCCTCCTTCTTATCCTCTTCTTCTTTCTAGAAAGATGTTGTTTGTATATGGGCACCTTATCAGGCCTTTAGTTGTCGGGCCCCATTGACACATCTTTCTTAATTGTCTAGGGGAGTCTTCTTTTTGTCCTAGCTTACCATGACCTCTTCCTCGACTTTGATGAAGGGGGGTGGTGGTGTGTGTGACATGCATAGTCATCGTCCACATCACCTGGTGAGTCATAGGTCTTAGGAAGTCAAATGACAAGTGTCATATTCTATCATAGAATCTATCATTTTCATTTGTGTCAGTGCGTCATAGGAGTTACATTCCTTATTTGGAATTGTAACTCCTCCTTTAGTGGCATCATATGTGTCAGTGGCATCATTGATATTCTTTCCTTGTTTAGGCATGGGGGTTACACAACACCCCTATTTGTACTTCCTTTTTTCGATCTATGAGGATGAGCATACTTGTTTTCTTATTTGCAAATTCTCTCCATTGTTCGAATCTTCTTGCTTATTGTGTTGGAGCTTGACATTACCATCAGAGTGCAACTTCGTTATGGTGCATTGTTTTCGACATCGGTTCTCACAAATCCCTCTTTTAATTGGCTTACAATTCTTTTGAACACATTTATAAACAGTGCTTGTAGCACCATAGCCAATTATATATTTCTCGTTTAGATTTTCTGTTATTCTCATTATGTCATGAAGAGCCATGTCCATGTGTAATATGACCAACCTTGGAGAACCTAATTGTAACAATATGTGTCAATAAATAACTTCTAATAAGATATTGCTTTCTAATTTGTTGTCGATAATCTATACAATATGAAATAATGTCTAGCCATGTTAGTTATATCACCTTTCTATTTTTTGTTTTCAAATCCTTTTGTAAATGCCTTTAGATGATTTCAACGGTACAGAGCAATAATTGTGCACAATAGTATTATTGAACCCAAGCAGATGCAAAAAATCAAGCTCTATTTTGTTTCAACCAGTTTTGTCATGATTTCTTTTAGAGAACGTAGTGGAAAAACCAAATTAATGCATGTCTTCTTTATACATTTTTTTACGGAAAGCATTGTATTTTAAGCTGATAATTTGTATGGTATTTTTCTTGTATATCTTCATCCTGGTTCTTTTATCAGCTTGATTTATTCGTAGTTGATATGCAATGCCCCTCCCAAGTAATTTTACTTTTCTTTTCATGCTTTTTGTAGTTTACTAGCATACATATGCTTATTATAAATGCGAGTTGTAGGTTGTCTGATCAGATGTGTTTTTAAAAGATTTTCTGATGGAAAATATTGTTTCTATAATATTCTCATAATTCAACTTTTTTGTATCCGTCTATAGTTTGAGTTACATCTCTTAGTGGTTATGCAAATTGCCAGAATCCAAACCTTGTAAAAGTGTTTTTTTTTTTTATATTCTTATATTAAATGGTCAGATATCTACATGATATTATTACTATTAAAGAGGTAAAAGTGGGAGTGGGATAGTATGGAAAAATTTACCTTTTCTATTATGGTGTGTGCGCCACAAAGATAGTAAGATCGCATAGTATGAAATGTAGAGATACAACCTTTAAATGTAATGCTTCATCTATATTCATATACTTACAAAATCAACCACACCCCTTATCAACATCAACTACAAAAGTAATAACTAGGGTAGGGGCCAATAGGTGAACATGGTCCAATAATTGACATGACTATTGATCACACAATACCCAATAGTTATCATAGTACCACTCTCTCCCTCTAAAAAAAATAGCATATATCGTTCGGCGTTCACATTGCATTGTACACATGTGATTGCTAGTCTGTATTCCTAACATACAATTAAAAACAATAGAAAACACAAATTCGAAACACTCGTACAAATGTGGCAGAGAAGCATAAGATTTTAACACAAACTTAAATAATGGGAAAAGACTATTTGTTTATCATTGCATCAATCCCTAGACAAAATATTATATTAAATTTTTTTGTGATGATAACTTTGTCAACAAGTGCCATTCCTATTGCCTTACCCACCAAGGCAATTATTGCAGGCATCAACTATACTCTATACAAAATATACCGACCCCATCCAAAGTAAATACAAAACACATGTGTGGTCATAAGTTTTCTAACATGGACATATTCTATTTTTTCCCATCAAATTCTTTAGCCATTTTTTCAATACCTTAATTTTAAAAAACGATTTCGTTGAAAAACAAAATGTAATTTCAACCATGCTGAAAAACACTATATATTTTTCAACAATGTTGAAAACACATTGTGTTTTTCAACAAAAATATGCCTTAACATTTGCGATTCAAACCGCTGACCTATGTTGTAAAAAGTCATCAATTTACCAACTTAACAGAGCACAACATACTTTTCTAACGAAATATATTATCAAAAAACAAAGAAAAATATAGTCAACTTTTTAACTGACATGACAACTCTAACACGCTCTTAGATAGTGTGTCAGTTCCATACATGCATGCTATTTTTGATGGGGTAAGTGAATTTTATATAGAATATATTGACGATATCATTATCGCATTAGTAATTATCTAATTATTTTTAAAAATTAATCATATCCTATCAAAACAATAATAATAATAATAATAAATTTGATTAGACCTTTTTCCACTCATTATATTGTTGCCTCCTTTTGCATTCATTCCTTCCGGTATCACACATTATCCTACACCTGTCCTGCTCGTCTTTTCCATTGAATGGATTACAAGTGTCCATTGGATGAGTAGAAATGCGGTTCAACCGTTTCTTTGTTTTGTTTGAAACAACGATAAGAATTTTAAGACAATATATATATATATATATATTTCATCTTTATGGTTTGATTAATTGCAGAATTACGGATAAGCACTTCAGATCTTTCCACAATATTTTTGTTTAGAGTTGTGTCAAATATTGAGGTTTATATCTCTAAATACATAGAGTTTAATATTGCAATTTAGCGTTTGGAATTTCTAAATTTCTACAAGGTTTTAATTTCTTTTTATCCCCTAAATTTCCTTCATTGTCTTAAATACTGTGGCTAAATGGTTGTGCTTTAGGGAGAACACCTGGTAGTGTACTGCAAAGGTTCTTTTTAATTTTAATTTTTTTTTTGCTATGTAGTTTCATTTTCTTTCAGGTTTTTGATGGTTTAATGTTTGTAGGCATGGCCATGCTTTGTATGACTGTCGTGTCAATTTTTCGGTGTGTAGTAGTTTTTATTTGTGAGTCCCTAACGATTGCCCCCATTTTCAGTGTGTGTGTTTTTCGATTTTGGTGATCTCAAGTCGATTTGCATTTGAGTGGTGGTTTTTGTCTTCTTGTCTTTTTCTTTGGGGTTTTGAGTTATTTTAATTTGTTAAGTTGGAATTTTTCTGTTTTTTGTGTACTCCTGATTGAGGCAAATGAATTCTGTATATGGTAGTGTAGATATTAACCAATTCAATGGTATCATCACAAATGAGATTTATTGGATTACATCTTATTTATTTATGATATAAATGGCCCCCAATCATAGATATGAGTAGGGGTGGAGATGTAGCGGAGATCAGAGCGAACTAGTGTCTATATAGATATGGGTTCTTGGTCGCGATTATCAGCTCATTGCTCCAGCTCATATCTAGTCCAGTTGGATTGCCAGGTTTCCATATCATATAAAATCTCTAGTCTGGTCAGTTTGAACAGCGGGTTTAAGATAGGATATGGCGGCCCTATATCTATATATAGATGGGACCCAATCCGGGTGTATATCATAGATGGGACTGGATCAGGCCCTATATCATAGATGGGACACGATTGGATCTCCTATGATCAACGCGAAACAATATTTATCTTTATTACACGGCCACTCTTTGCTCTTTCTTTTGTGCCCACTCCATCTTCGTAATCATACTATACTAGTCCATTTTATTTCAGCAACTCCTTCCATCTCCTCGTCGAGAGGGAGCCAACAAAGATCTAGGGGGCAGCTTTTTTCGAGGACACGATGATTATCCCTTGTTTTTAATAACAACCAAGTTTACGTCCATCCATGATCGGGTACAATTCCCTTTCTCTTCCTTTCTTTGTAGCTGTCACCTGAATCCACGTAAGTGTGTTTGCACCCTACCTCGAATTCTTAGAGTCAAACCCCTAGGAACATCCTTTCCCGCATATCCATACAATACTCAAAAAGGCAGGACGTGCAAGGTACCCATTACCCTGAAGTACCCCACAATCCCAAGACATAATGGATGTTGGTTCAGGGATGTTATGCCTACACACAAGACTACCCTACTTCTAGAGAGCTTCGTGGGGGATCGCTTGTGGGGAGTTCACTGCACAAAGGCTCCTTCAGAGGGAGAAACTCCCAACGAATAGAAGATGTGCAACTCCACACAACATATGGATTAACACACTTACGAAAAAAAAAACATGGAATAATAAAAGATCTGCCATGCAAAACACGGAGATTATGAGAAATTTGCGAATTGAAAAATACTATAACATACTCTTTCACATAACTTTCCATACTGGACCAACCCACTAAAATAAAATATTATTTAAACTTTTTGACCGAGGCCACATATATGTATGATATGAATCACATACATAGCTGCATCCAATAGCCAGATTAGTAGGTTTTTTCAACAGATAGTGCAACCATTAGTAGGTTGGCCGCAAGAATTAATAAGATTATCCTCCGTGACAACAACTGTGTATTCTGAGGGTGTGCAACATGGCACAAACACAATTCTTTCAACTTGTGCTTTATTTTCTCTCTCTTTCTCTTTCTCTGCATCGCTCTGTGACTTTTTCTCCTCACTCTCCCACTCTGTGAAGCCGAATTTCCTCAATTTGGAGGACAGAACCAGGGGATCTACGCCGCCTATTATTACAGTTATCTTCTTCTTCTCCATGTCCACCGCCACAGAATCCACGCCTGGTATTCATCCATATATCACATTGTGCGGCAGAATAAACTTAATGCCAGGGTTTGAATTTTAAAGGTAATTCTAGGGTTTGAAAGCAGAGGCATCATACCTTGAACACCTGCAACCGCATCGATGCCCAAATTTACCACTATTTTCTGCAGATTCGAACCAGACATACTGTTATTAGAATTAGAATTAGAATGCGTTGGGGAATTCAGAGTTCAGGGAAGAGAAAGTATTTATATTACCTTCATTTTATGGCGTAATGCAGAATGAGAGCCGTAAAAATCTGTGAGAGAGTGGAAGCAATTTATAAACACGGACTGCGAATGGGGGTTTATAAACAAGTGGAAGAAAAGACAAATGCTAGAGAGTCGAGCGGCTTTAAAGTTGACGGCCACCCTGGTAAACAAGAAATTCTAACCCAAATGATTGTTGGTTTATGTGGTTTCTCGTATCTATTATATCCAACCATGGGAGGCGGGCATACTTAATTCAATGGCAATATGGATGAAGATGAGTTCGAGGGACATTTTCGGATTTAGCGAGTTAGTGAGCTGAATGAGAAATAGAGAATTTGGCTCTTTTACAATTTTGATGATAAAGGATCTTATATTATATTAATTTAGTAAGATATAAGATAGCTTTCAACAAAAACCAGCTGGTATGAAAGCACGCCCTAAAACCACAAACAAACTAAGTCAAGCTTAGGAAACTAACATAGTAGGCAATGCCTAGGAATATATCAAAACAAAAGACACAAAATCAAGTTGTTGCAGCAAACATCACAGAAGCAGGAGGGTCATGGTCATCTGGGCAGCCCGAACTAGGGAGGTCCTTGCCAGCATCTGGAATGTCCCAACTAGTGGGGTTCTCCTCTTCAGTATCCAGCACCACCAGTGTAGGAGAGATAACAAGAGGAACCCAGGGGAACTTGTCTAAAGGCGGCGGGGGCGGAGGTGGCAATTCTAGCCATCTAGGGTGCGTAGCTTGGGGGCGACCGACGAGCCCCACCCGAGATGACGAACAGGGGGAACCCCAACCTTGTTGATGAGCTAGTGGTGTAACACTCCTCCATTGTTGACTGCAGGGAGAGCGATGAGTCCAGTTGAAAGATCATCGTTGAGAGCGGCTACGATGACCACCACAGGGACGACTGACACGAGATAGAGAGTGCCGAGACGGCGAAGGCAGCTCCTGAATGACATCACATGGGGCATCCCCCAATGCTGCAGCAAAGTCTGAAAGTGGTCCACTTCCAGGGAAATTTGATTAGCATGGACTTGTATTTGTAGAAGCACATTTGAGATAACCATAGACTTTTTATACATTGAAAATTGTTAATCAACTTCAAAATTACCAAATAAAAAAGCATTATGTTCTTTCCATATCTAGAACAATATTCCCCCCTGAAAACATGCCAAATATGGATGAATATGTGTAGGATTTTGGGGTTATCTCCTAAAAGAACGTGCTGCCAAGTAAAACACTGAGGTTTGAGAGGAAAGAAAAAGGAATGAATCCAGTTCCATGCAAGTTGTGCTTTTGGGAAAAACAGAAGAAGTGAAACAAAGTTTCTAAATGGACACTTAGGAGCTGGAACACCAATTTGAACAAATTGGGAGCCAACTAGAAGACCTTGGTGTAAAATACACCAAAGAAAATGTGCAATTTTAGGTTCCACATAGACTGACCAAACATAGTGTCAAATTTCCTTCTCCAGCATGATTGAGTAGAATGTACCCCCACCAATTTGTGAGTTTTTCAACCATGGGAAAATGTGGGGAGAGCCAACGGTAGCCTTTGTTGGTTGAGTAATTGTAAACAGGTATCAACATACCATTTCCAGTCCATCCACCAAGGGCAAGATGGATGCACAAAAAATTGTGCAACATATGGTCGGGGACCGACTTAATAATTTTGGTAATACTAGTGCGATCCTGGGTGGTTAGCCGAAATCAAGCTTTAAACTCGGGCCAAAAATACCAGGATTGAGAGTGTTTGCAGAACAAATCTTGAATGGTACAAATTCCACATTTGAAAATCTTGGGCATGGGAATTCCAGGGACATCTGCAAGACACCGATCCTGAGCTTGAAAGACCCATGACCACTAGAGATTGATGGTTAATGGAGAGGCCATTACGGAAACCATTTCCTTTCCATTGTAGCCATGGTTTGATGCATTCCCATGCCTTCCATATGATTTTGAGCACAAAAGTGCCAACAAATTTAATCAAAACAAGAGCAATAAGGAGATTGACAAACCCCAAACCTTTCTAGGTGGGGCGGCTGTAGGGCGATCCCTCCTCAATGCCATGGCATAGAAGCACTTTCCACGCTTCTTTTCCCTCAATGCATCAAATGATCCATTTTGCAAAGAGTGCCCGCCCTTGGCATTGAATGTCAATAAGGCCTAACCCCCAGAATCATGGGGAAGGCAACATATCTCCTAGGCAACTCTATGAAATCCTTTTCCAGTGGAAGAATTTTCCCATAGAAAGGCTTTGAGGAGTTTCTCCAGCTTCTGGATAGATGCTTTGGAAAGCACCCAACATGAGGATTAGTAGATGTGAGTGGATCCAAGGACTTTAGAGAAGATTTGGAATTTCCCTACTAATGACAAAAGTCTAGTGATCTAGTATTCCAATTTTTTGGCCACCTATTGAATCACGTACTGCCATAACTCTGTCAGGGATGCTTGAAAGGAAAAGGAAATGCCCATAAATTTAAACATTTCACTGTGGACAAGAGTCTTCCATTCAAATGAGTCCAGCCAAGTGGGCATAGGGGGAAAGATTGCTTGTAACACTGATTTTTTCACCATTGAATGGAAGAACCATAAGCTAAACAGAAAATATCAAGGCAATGCATGGAATTGTGGATATTGGTTTCTTCCTCAATGAGAATGAGAAAGGATTCATTTGCAAAGTGACCATTAAGAAATTGATAATTGTTCGTAGAATGCAGCATAATTCCCCTAACAAACCCTTGGGATTTGGTCTATTCCAAAAGATACCCAAAGCCTTCAGCATCAAACACGTAGAGTGCAGGTGCTAACAAGAACCCTTGGTGAATGGAACAAAATAAATTTGAAGGAATCAAAACTGAGGCCATTGATGGTGATCTGGGCAGAAGTATTGGAAAATAACATTTGAATGGATTGAATGAAGATGGTGCCGAAGCCGAGAGCTTGAAGCATAACAAGAATAAATGGCCATTCAATCCGATCATAAGATTTCTCAAAATCAATTTTAATGAACATAGCATATTGATTGGATATACGAGCCCATTCCATGCCTTCCCAAACAACAATGATGTTATTTAGAATACACCACCCCTGAATGAACCCGATTTGTTCTATTTAATGCTTGTTTTGACTCGACTTTAAATTATTTTTTTTACTTGGTTTAGTACCGTATATTTGTTTAAGGTATATTCCTAGTGAAGATTAAATGGGATAATCCATAAATCAAGTGTTGTATCAAAGTGGTAAATGAATAAATGAGTGGGCTTAACTTGTATTTATACTATTCCAAAAGAAATGTTTCATACCAATATAAAGTCAAAATCCTGACCCATGGAAAAGTGTCCATTTGAAAATTCGATCAGAAGAAATTTAAGGACATACTCTTCCAACAAGAGACACAATCGATTGAGAATTATATTCATATTGGACTGTTTTTTCTTTTAAGGCTAAAAATTGAATTGATGATTTGGACATGGTTATCCAAAAGGTATAAGGTGTTTTTGACTAATACGAGTGTTCTTGTAGGTGATTGAGTAGTAAAATAAGCGATGGGCGTTGTTGCAAGTCTTAGGATATGATAGTGAGTTTCAACTTGGCTTATGTGCACAAGTCATGTATAATGTATATAAGCCAGAAACAACATTATCATAGGTAAAATGATTAAATCTGGGTGTCTACATTAATCTTACTCTAAATGATCGAATTCACAATGAAGCTTTCTATATCTCATGATTTCATGTATATTGATTGATCAATTTCCTAAATGCAATGATTCAAATATGTATTTATATACTTATTTAATTCAAATTATGACCATATAGATGTGCAATCAACACTCAACATGCGGGAAAATTGAAAAGAAGAAACCAAAATGATGGGGAATCAAACGGAGGGCCATAGAGACCCACACAAAACTCCCCTAAATTTGTACACTCGTGGTGTTGGACGTAAGATTGTACTTATACAGTTTTGGGAGACCTATAATCATAACCATATATTTTTTAGGAGAACACTAGAAATCAAAGAGAACAAGCAAGAGAAAAAGACACGAGGAGACATTTAAAAATAGGAAAAACCGTTATTAAAAAAAGGAAACACACCAATAAAGTTCTAACTTTGAGCAATAATAAACACATATAAGAACCCTAAAATAATATAATTTTAAGACTAATAAATACCTTTAAACCAAAATTATCTATCACCACTCTCTTAACAAACAAAAATCAACATTAAGCAAAAGTAAAGGACAATAAATTTACCATACCAATTTTCATAAAATTTATATGCATTTAATGCACTCTTGGACTACCTACTAATAATAGGTGGAGTAAAATTCCATGAATCGCTAAAATTGGTGTAGTTTACAATGATTCTTATTGTTTTTGGTTAACAATAGTCCCCTTTTTATTACTTAGTGACCGTCTCATGGGTTAACATAAATTAACACTAATACTCTTAAATAATATTTATTCTTAATTTTTTTGATGAAAAGAGATCTTATATTATATTAATTCAATAAGATACAAGATAACTTTTAGCAAAAAAGCGGGCGGTATAAGAGCACACCCCAAAACCATAAATTAGCTGGGTCAAGCCTAGGAGAATGAGAGACAAACTAGGCCAAGCCTAGGAGAAAAAAAGCTAGGCAGTGCCTAGAGGATTCAGAAGACCAAATCAAGTAGAACAACAAACATGCCCGAAGCGGGTGGATCATGATCATCCGGCCAGCCCGAGCCAGGTAAGTCTTTGCCAACATCTGGGATATCCCAACCAGTAGGATTTTCTTCTTCCTAGTATTCCTCTCCTTGGTGGGGATGGCGAGATTGAGGTGAGGAAATTTTTCGGAAGACGATGGCGGCGGGGGCAGATTCTACCCATCAATAGTGTGTTGCATAGAGGTTGTAAGAGAGCCCCACCCGTGCTAGTGAGCCAGTGACCCCCAGCCTTGCTGGCAAGCTAGTGAAGGAATTCTTTGTTGGTGAGGGTGGTAGTGACCCCCGGCTATGCGAACAAGTTGGATAATAACTTCTTTGGTGAAGATGGCCCGAGGAGTGCCTATCCCATCTGAAAGCACTTCATTGCAAACAACCACGCCGATCACCATGGACAGGTGGTGAGGAGCATCGAGTTGGAAAAGGTGGCACACGTGCAACATTACATGGGGCTTCCCCTAGTGGCGTAGTAGGGTTTGGAGGTGGTCCACCTCTAGTGTGACTTTGTTCACTGGAATTATATCTAGAGTAACACATTCAAGATCACCATAGATTTGTTATAAACGGAAAAATTCTGATCAACTGCAGAATTAGCAAAGAAAAAATAATTTATTTCTTTCCATATCCAAAAAAGAATTTCCCCTCTGAAAAAATGCCAAATCTGGGTGAACATTAGTAGAAGCTTAGGATTATCCCCCAAAAGGATATGCTATCAGGTAAAGCAATGTGGTCTAAGTGAAAAGAAGAATGAATTAATCGAGTCTAGGCAATCTAAGCTTTCGAGACAAAACTAGAAAGATGCAGAATAGTTTCGAAATGGCTACAGAATGGGAATTTGGGAGTCGGGACCCCAATTTGAAAAAGGTGAGCCTCGATAGGGAGACCTTGGTGCAAAATACACCAGAGGAAATGGGAAATCTTGGGCTCCACACACATAGACACAATAGTGTCAAATCACCTACTCTATGAGGGCGGAGTGGATTGAATTCTCCATCATGTGTTGAGTTTATCCACCATGGGTAGATGAGGTGAAAGCCAATAGTAGCCTTTACTTGGTGAGTAGTTGCGAAATGGATTATCCACATACCTTTTCCAGTCCATCCACCAAGGGCGAGAAGAATGCACAACTATTTTGTGCAGGATGTGGTCAAGGACTAAGCTGATCACTTCATTATAACTAGCTTTGGTCTGGTTGGATAGCCGAAAATGAGTTTTAATTTCAGGCCAAGAGAACCAAGATTGCAAGTGTTTGCAGAATAAATCTTGAATGGTGTGAATTTTGCATTTGAAAAATTTGAGCATGGAGATTCCCAAAACTTTGCAAGACACTTATCCTATGCCTGGAATATCGGTGACCACCAGAGGGATTGATGGTTAATGGAAATCCCATTACGAAAACTGTCACCTTTCCATTGAAGCCAGGGTTTGATGCATTCCCATGCTTTCCAAATGCTCTTGAGCACAAAAGTGTCAATCAATTTGATAGGCACCGGGGCTATGAGCAAGTTGATAAATTTCCACGTAGGGCGATCATAAGGTGAGCCTTCTTCAATACTATGTCGTAGGAGAAATTTCCAAGATTCTTGGCCAGTAATGCTTCTAACAATCCATTTTGTGCATAGTAACCGCCCTTGGCATTGAATGTTAAGAAGGCCGGGACCCCAGAGTTACGGGGAAGGTAGCATATCTCCCAAGCTACACTATGAAAACCTCTTCCTATAGAGGCATTAGCCCATAGAAAGGCTTTGAGAAACTTTTCTAGCTTTTGAATAGAGGATTTGGAAGGAACCCAACATGAAGAGTAATAAACGTGTGTGGCCATAAGAAATTTGGAATAGATTTGGAATTTCCCAACCAATGATAAAGGTCTGGTAAGCCAATATTCCAGACTTTTTGGCCACTCTTTGAATAACATACTGTCAAAGCTTTCCTAGAGAGACTTGAAAAGAAAATGGAATACCAAGGAATTTAAATATTTTTCCATGAGCCAGAACCTTCCATTCAAAAGTGGCTAGCCAATTAGGTGAAGGAAGGAAAGATTGTTGATAACACTAGGTTTTTCGCCATTGAATTGAAGAATCAGACGCTAAACTGAAAATATCTAGGCATTGCATGGAATTGTGAATGTTGACTTCATCTTCAATGAATTTAAGAAAGGAATCATCTATGAAGTGGCCATTTAGCAATTGAGAATTGGGCACAAAAGGTAGCCTGATTCCCATAACAAACCCTTAACATTTGGCGTGGGCCAATAAATACCCAAATCCTTCGGCAGCCAACACATAGTGCGAGGGAACCAAAGGGCAGCCTTCATGAATGGGGTCAAAAATCCCAAAGGATTTTCAGTTGATGCCATTGATAGTGATCTGAGCGAAGGCATCTACAAAAATCATGCTGACATATTTAATAAAAATGGGGCCAAAGCCAAGGGCTTCGAGCATGGCAAGAATAAAGAGTCATTGAATCGATCATATACTTTCTCAAAATCATTTTTTATGAACATGGCAGATTGATTGGATCTATGAGCCCATTCCATGCCCTCCCAAACAACAATTATTTTATCCAGGATATATCATCCCTAAATGAAACCTATTTGTTCTAGTTGAATAACATTTGGGAGGATATTGCGAAGCCGCACAGCTAAAGCTTTGGAAATAATTTTGGAGGAGACATTCAACAGGGTGATAGGCCACTAACAAGTAATTTTCTATGGGTCTCCTTGTTTAGGAATGAATTTATTGTTCCCCTTGTTGATATGTGGCTATAAGGACTGGTTTTGAAATCTCTCGAGATGTACTTGAAAAGGGTCTTGATCGACTGAATCCCAAAGGGATTTGTACAACTCATAGGGGAACCCATCTCAGCCCGAAGCTTTATCATTGGCCATCTGCATGGTAGTATCATGAAGGTCTTCAATTTTGAGCATTCAGTCACATATCACCTTCTAAGCCTTAAACAACTTGCACGAAACAACACCTAGACATTGATTAAGAGTAGTTTGTCTTTGCTGAGAGGGTTGTTGAGCTTGAAACACAATCTTGTAATGATGCACAAAGTCTTGCAGCATAATTTGGGGATTGGTAACCTGAGGTCCGCCATCCATGATGGCCCAAATTTTCTGAGATTGTATGAGGGAAATAAATAATTCTTTCAAGACTCAATCACCAATTTTGAGCCAGTGAAACCGGGCTCGGATCTGCGCTCCCTTGACATTGCAATTGTCAACATTTTGAAGTTTCGGCAAAGCTTTACAAAGTGAAGTTGCAGAGTTTCAGAGAAGGGATCACCTTGAAGTGTCACCACCGCTTGACTAAGAGCCGAGTTGTTAGTGGAGTATGAGTGGCGCCTGATTTTGGCTAGTTATCTACCATAGATTCTAAGGAATCTAGTTGTTTGAGTCATCGTGTCCTCCTACCATTGAATCCAGCTGGTATGCATAAGTGGATGGTAACACTGGTAGTGACTAAGCTGGGGAATTAAGTTCCACACACGCTTTATATTATTGAATGTGAGCCCATGCTGCATCAAAGCAGTATTAAGGAAGAATTGGCCTTTATGACAAAAAGTGCACGTATCATGCCAAGTGATACAAAATCATATTGGAGAATGGTCTAAAAGGAAAAATTCAGGCATGAATTCCACTACCATGGAATAAATGCTATCAAACTCAAAATAATCTTGAGATGATAGCATAGCTCTATTGAGCCATTTAAGTACTTGATTTGTTCCTCCTCAGAGATTGGACCAAGTAAACCATGCTTCTGATGTGGGAAAACGAGAGGTGTTAGGGTCATAAAATCCAAACTTATTATGCATAAAAACCACACCTCCCTTTCCTGCTATCCACCTCATCAAAAAGTGGCCACTTTTATGAGTGGGTGTCTCAACCATATTAAAATCTCCACTTATGATCCATTATGCACCGAGAATTGTGTTGGTGATCCACCACCACAGATCGATCCTTTTGGCCGCATCATTAGAGGCGTAAATATCAATGAGGCCAAAGGGCAGCTGTCAACATTAAATAGGACACATATGGTATGGTTTTTGGGGTCGATGCCATGGTCGATTCACAAGGGCCACCATTTGGGGGAAAAAGGGGAAATTAAACCCCCGTGCCTAATTTATGATTACTACAGAAAGCCAAGTTGTTAGGCCAAATGGATTTACAAACCATCTCCAACTGAAAACTTGTAAGTTTAACCTCCTACAAAAAAAACATCCAAATTTGTAAATCTTTGTCGAGTTTCCCAAACAACATATTTACGACAAGAGACTATAAGACCCCGAACATTCCAAGATAGACAATTCATGGAAACGGTGATCAAGAGCCATGTCACCATCCTCCAAGCCATCAAGGGCATCATATTGGTTTTGCAAGAATTGAGCAGTATTATGCTACAAAAAATCTTGTAATTCAATTTTTTTCCATCGGCATATTCGATGTTGTACTCCTCTTCTATTGAGTCCATGCTACAAGCTGGGCTATGATCTCAAGAGATGCAAGAAGGACTTCTTATCTATCGAAAGTGCACCCTATAGAGAGATGGATGTAGGTTTTGTAAGCTTGCAAAATATGATCTCTCTCTTTCGTAGATACAATGGAAACACCTCAAGTCTTTGGGTATACCTATTTTGAGGTGAGTCTCTCAGTATCAAGGCCGGTTCCTTATTGATGTATCCTAAATTTATTTTTGGGGTTAAGGGTAAAAGATGGCTGTAAAATAACTAAAATTGAGGTGATACACCAAACTTATATGAGGGCTTTGACTGAGTATATGCACAATTGATATGGGAAGGATTCTTGATGCACGAACCAATAGTTTTTCAGAATATTTAAGGGCAAACACTTTGTTGTACTGAGGGAAAATATCACAACAACACTGATAAGTTAACATGGACATTAAAATTATGCAAAAATACTGAATTTGCAGCATGGTAAGATGCTTAACCAAGGAATTTTGCATTCACAAGACTAGTATAAACATACACAACTGTGCAAATAATTGGAAAGGTAGAAAATACTTCATATTCAGAAGGAAAAACTAGCAAAAATTGCTTCAGTACTTCTATATCAAAAAGTCCTCCCTTGTGCTTTGCCAAGGCACATAGTATATAACAAAATAATTTCCCCCACCCTTCCTAAAAATAGTCTAAGGATTGTACTCGCCCAAGCATCCTATTTTTATCCTTTATAGCATAAAAATAAAGCAAAATAGTACAAAGAGGCATTAATAGCATTTGATCACATAGAGTCAAACTAAACTTGACTGTTCTATTTTTAAGAAAATAAGGTGAATACTTTTCTAATAATAAGCTTGCTTGCTGAATAAGTCTCTTTTCTTGTACATGTGAATTCGTCTTCTTATATGTTCTGTCCTCTTGTGAAGAATGCAAAAAAACAACTCTCTGTTTGTGATTAAAATAATTGCAATACTTGCAATATTTGCAAAAATAAACATCAATACATCCATTTGGTGGGGACCACCTCCATGCTCAGATTCTGATGTTGACATTCCTTGTCTAAGTGGTCACATGAGTGACATTTTGAGATCATCTTCAACCTCCTTGAAGTGGGGACCACCTTTGTACTCTACTTGTTTGGCCACCTTTGTGGACTTAGCAAACTATAAGGTCTATCACCTCTTCAACTTTCACCGCCTTGTAATTTTCATGTCGGGATTTTGCACTTGAATGGACCTGATGATTATAGTTAAAAGACTTACCTTTTGGGTGATCATTATTGTCAGCTTGTATCATAGTTCGGACTATAGTTTAGACTTTTGCAAGTCAATATGCAATGATTTTTTTGATTTAAACATGGGTTGGTCCCTTCCAATGACAACTTGACCCATCATGATGTTTGGCGGAGGCTCTTCATTTGTAACTAACTCGAGTTGAGTTAGGGTTTGATGAATCATTGCCATGTAGGTACTTTAACTCATATCGAGTTAATTAACTCACTGAAAGAGTTGATGGAGGAAAAAAGGGGTCAAAACCCTATCATTTAGCATTTTTCACTTGGAGCTCTGCTTGCTTGGTGAAGCCCGGCTGATTTTCACCAGGATGCCATGAATGTACGCTTCTTAGCTTCCTCATGGAGCTTTTTGTTCCTTTGTTCGAGCTCGCCATAAAAATAATGAAAGAATTCTATATAAATTCAGCCATTTCTTGTGTTATGGGAGCTTGTTTTCTCTACGGAAAGGAATCTTGGCTTAACCTGACTTCTATGACTGGTAAGTCCAATTTCCCTCATGGGAATTTGATAAAAAATGAAGAGAAATCCTTCTTCTTGAACTAGATCTGCATCTTCTTTCTTTTAAAGTGGGAATTTTGTGATGGCTCTTGTCACAAAAAAAAATGGCCGTCATTTCTATATGGGTTTTGATGGTACCCTCACTCGAGACCGCCAAGGATAAAGGTGAGTTTATTTTTTAGCCCAGTCTACATCGTGACTTATAGATTTTAGAGTTCTAGGTATCTGTATTTTCTACCAAAAATATTATGACCATCGTTTCTGACTTGTAGTTCCTGTAGCATATTTTGAATACTGCCTTTTTGGGTTTCCATTAAGAAATGGGTCATTGTTCTTTTCTACTTGCTGGTCTGTTTGAGCTCTGGAACTTGGACTGAAAGCTATGGGTGTTTTGAGCCTACTCCATTATTTCATTGTAGCTCTGCCCTACCATTAACTCTAGATCTGAACATTTTTTTGATTTGGTTATTCGTGTTTCACCTCGATATCCCTAGATCTAGAATTTTTCCTTGAGGGTTTTCTGTATATCTTTGCGGCCTGAGTTTTTGTGACCTAAATATGGACGTCGTTTATTCATATCATGCAAACTCAAATTCTCTTGCTCGTAGTGTTCTCGTGATTCCATAATATTGTGAAAAATCTTTCTATGTACGTGTTAACTCTTTACTTTGATTTCTTTGATTTTGAATTGGTAACTATATTTGCTTGTCGAGACTTGAGTATTCAGTTTTATCATCTCACTGCTTATTTATTTTAATGGTCACCGGGTAGCTTGACATCCGTGCATTTATTCACCGTGCGATCCATGGTGCATGTTTCAAGCTTCGATTTTCCTTTTGTAAATTCACAATAAAACCATCTAAATCTTTTTCCCTCTAATATTTACTGCTTCAGCTAATAGTATCTGATTTCTTGAGGGACTTGCATTTTGTAGTTTGTTGGATTTTACTCATATGCTTATGCTAAACAACCATAACCAACTTGATTGCTACATGAGGAATGACGGGACCCTATATTTGATTCAACCTTCTAAGATGAGTGCATGAATGTAATTGGTTTCTCCTTATTATTGGAATATTCCATCTCAAAATAATAGTTGTGATCCATTAATCATTTTGGGAGCAAAAATGAACTAAAACAATGCCCTTTAAATCATAATTCATTCTACCTATGAATCTATAACTTTATTGTGATAACTCTTCAACTTGTATCAACATAAGTGTAACTTTTGTACTGGCTAATAGCCCCACTTTAACAGCAGTGATAACCTGATGAAAAGTTGTATATTTTATAATGATGTACTCTTTATTTTGTGAATGAAATCCACTACCTTAGAAATTTAGAACAATCTCATTTTCATTTTGAAAATTGGAGCATTTCTGAAATTGATCTCTTTCTGTCATAATTTTGAAGTTGATTGTTCTACATTTCTTTTCTCCTTAAATATTCTATTTGAGCTTCACTACACCTTTACATGCATGTTGGAAAATTCGTAAATGTCCATTTTACATGGCGAAGCCCGTCCCGTCAAAATTTTTTTTCCAGATTTCCTTTTTTTATTACGTTTCAGCTACACTTTTTATCTCATTTTAGTTAACTTCCACCTCTAAATTTTGTTTCTTCCGCTTCATCTTATAATTATACTTTTGAATGCATGAATTTCTGAAGTTGGAAGTATAAAGAGTTAAATTAAACACTGAGCTCAGTATTGATGATCATTTGCTTCTTCCTTTTTAGGTACCATGATGCAGTTGTAGTGGACAGCTGGAACAATAGTACAAAAAGAAAACTCCTCGAGGCAATGACGGGTTTCTTTTACCTCTTTACATTTTCAAATTCATAAATATATGCATTGTTTTTCCTTTCAGTTATTTCTCAAGGCTTGTGTGAGAATAATGTGTACTATTATTCCTCATGAATAAAATGAAAATATTTTCGTGTTATGAGATGTATGTCCTTCCTTTTGTACTTTCTTTCATTTGTATGGATAAATGAATGAAATTATACAACTCAAAATACTTAAATAATTCACTTAATCATAGAAATAAAAATCAAGTGTACCTTATTGTCACTTTTTGAAAATGTAAACTACTTGTAAAACTATACATTGTCCTTTAAAATTGACACCTGACTGTAGCTTCAGAACATCATGTCTGATACATGTTGTCCTTCCTGCCTTCCTCGGGGCTTTGCAATGGTTGTTCACACTGTGCATTGCACAACAGAACGATGAAGGTTTCAAATGGAATGGTTGCATCTATGAGGCATGGCATTCTTAAACTGTACCCAAGTTGTAGTTTTGATCCCAAATGACTTCCAACTTTCCAAAACCAAAAAAATAAAATCTTTATTTTAATCCGAGGTGGCTGCCCCAAACATGACCAAACTCATAACTGACCAATTTGAGAAACTTTGAAAGTTTTGAGTTGAACTTTTTAGCATGGGGTGCAAAAATGTCAACATTTCTTGCAATCCTGTGGGGAAAGCTACCTGCTAGCTTGTAGACCAGTGCCTTGCTCTTGTCCATTGGGCATGGAATCCAAAACATGTAACCAAAATATTCCTTTCTAGAAGGTCCAACCCTTCCAAAAATGAAACTAAAACTAGGAAATGATCTTGGTAAACTAGATCACATGCACGAATGCACTTATTGAAGGGAAAACAATGCAATGTGCAGAAATTACACTTATTGAAGGGAAATCCTACTCTAAAAATCACTGTAAGATTTTCAATAATAGTGTTTGAGAAACATACCATTCATAGGAATGGGAAGTTCCTCTACATTCAGCCTCGAGAGCTGAAAAAGCATATTTTTCTTTGCAAGCTGAAATCATATAAGGGCCACTCCATTATATCAAAGCTGCGTGTGTCTTCCTGGCTTTGCACGATTAGCATCCCACTTTAACACAATATTTCCTTCATTAAAGAATCTAAATTTGGCTTTCTTATCAAAATTCTTCTTCATTTGTTTCTAATTTGTTTCCATATTCGAATGGGCTTGATCTCTTAACTCTTGTAATTCCATTAACTCTACATAACGAACCTGCAATGGTTCATTCTCAAGAAACTCCATTTGATGTAGCAAATCTAATGTAGGTAACTCAACTGAAATAAGGATTCTTGCTTCTTTTCCCTACACAAGTTTGTATGGTGAATTTCTAACTGATCTTTTAGGAGTTACTCTATCAGCCCAAAGTGTTGAATTCAACATCAGATGCCAAGCTCTTTGATTATCTTTGAGTGTCCTTCTGATGATCCTTAAAATATTCTTGTTAGTACTTTCAGCTAAGCCATTACCTTGTGGGTAATAATTAGATGAAGAACTTAAGTAAATTCCATGGCTGACAACCCAATCTATTATCTTCACACCAAGAAACACTAAAGCATTATCTGATATGATAGTTGCTAGAACACCAAATCTGTAAACTATTCTTTCATAAAAGGATATTATCGAAGCTTCATTATCATATTTCAAGGCTATTGCTTCAATCCATCATGTAAAATAATTTGTAGGAGTTAAGATCCACTTATGTCCTTGTGACGAAGGTGGGTTTATCATGCCAATAAAGTTAAGACCCCAATGCATAAAAGGTTGATCAATTGAAATGGGCTATAAAGGAAGTGAATCTAGATGTTCTTTTCCAACAAAGAAAGCACATTTCTTACACTTTATAATCCATTCAAAATAATCCTTGAATATGCTAGGCCAATAGTAACTAGCTTTCATAATTTTTAAGATTGCACTACATGCTGAGAAGTGACCTCCTGCAGGTCTTTCATGGAATTCTGATAGTAATTTTTGAATTTTATCGTAATCAACACATAACAGCAAGATTCCATTTATATATCTTTTGAACAAAACACTATCAATAAAGATATAGGGGACAACTTGTAATCTGAAATATCTTCATTTATTTTTTCCATACCTTCCAGATAGGTGCCATGCTATAGATAGTTAACCAAATAAGTCATCCATCTTGATTCCTGAATCTCATGAGCAAGTTGAGGTTGTTGATTTCTGGTTGAACTATGATGCTTGATTGTTGATATGCAATTTCAGCATGTTGTTTTGAATCTTGGGTTCTGCAGCTTGTTGTCTTTCCATATCAGAAATTAGGTGTTCACACAAACCTTTACCTCAAACTTTCTTAGCAACCCGAATATCAACATAATATTCCATAAATTTCGTTATCCAACCTACTCTTTTCTCATTCAATTATTTATTTAACAAGAAAGCTTTTACACTTGGATGAGAAACAAGAACATGGATTTTATTGTTTGAAAGCATATACTTAAAATTATTTAGTCCTCTGACTATTGTAAAAGTACATATTTTTCAAGGAATGTGTACCTTGTTTCATAATCATGCAAGCTTTGTCCAAAGAAAGCAATTGGATGCTCAATATTTTCATCATTGACCTAAGTTAGTATGGCTGAGATTGTTTGAGCTCCTGCAAGTGCATACATTGTAAAATCTTTATCAAAATTTGGATTTGCAAGAGTAGGATCCTGAGAGATGCCTATTTTGATTACTTCAAACCCTTCTCTCCCTTTACTGGTCTAAGAGAACGTTTTCTATTTCTTTAACATAACTTTCAGCAGTTTAACCAATGCTGCAAAATATGGAACAAATCTTCTAACAAAGTTGATTTTTCCAAGAAAATTTGTAATGCCTTCTTATGATGAGGCAACGATAGCTGTGATATGGCTTCGATTATGAAAGGATCAATTGTTAAACCTTTCTTAGAAACAATATGGCCAAGTAATTTACCTTGATGTACTGAAAAGATGGACTTCTTGGGATTCAAAGATATTCCAAACCGCTGCACAACTGAAAAGTCTGCCTTAGATGCATTAGATGTTCATCAAATTTTTTTGAAAATATAAGTAACATCATCTAAATAAACAAGGATGCATTTATTTAGCAAGCTATGAAAATCCATGTCCATTGCACATTGAAACGTTACACCGACATTTGAAAGACCAAAAGGCATTCTTTTGTAAGCATAAGTACCCCACTTGGTGGTAAAATTTGTTTTGTACCTATCTTCTTCTCAGACTAAAATATGATTGTATCCATTGTATCCATCTAGAAGAGATAGTCTATTTGAACTAGAAATTGTTCTCAAAATTTGATCCATATTTGGTAGTGGGTAATGATCTTTTAATGAAGCTTTGTTAAGATCTTTGAAATCCACACATAATCTGATTTCTCCATTATTCTTCCTAACAGGAACAAGATTTTCTACCCAACTTGAATGCTTAACTGCAAAAATAATACTTGATTCAATTAACTTGGATAACTCTTTCCTCATTAGAGGCTCTATTTTGGGATTTACATGCCTCTGTTTCTGCCTAACTGGTTTAGAATTTGGCTGCAATTCGATAATATACTAAGCTAGACTGGGATAAAACCCTTTCAGGTCTTGGTATCTCCAAGTGAAAAACATCTTTAAATTCTTTGTAAAGATTAATAAATGACTATTTTTCAGCTAAGGAACATACCTTTCCGACAAAAAAAAATTCCTTCATCAACTGAAATTTCTTCATAGTTATCAGCATGTGTTGACATCTTGGTTTTGTCTTTTCTTAATTAATCACTAGTGTTGAAGTATCCTCTAATGTGACTAGACCTTGAGGTAACTTATTTGTCTTTAATTGAACAATTTGGTCACCGTATAAATGATGTAATTTATCTTGATTTACTGCAGAAATTTCAGCTTCTTGTTGCAAAAACATGCAGATTTGATCATCATTTTCAAAAACTAGCCAATTCAATTCATTATTAGGTATAGAAGGCCTGACAATTAACTTAATATGAGGTTGAATTTTTTGTTCTCTATCTGTTCCAACACTTCAAAACTAGCATCAACTATTGCAAATCTATTTGCATGCTTGTTTTCAGTTCTAGGAATGGATTGAATATTAATAGCATCAAAATCTTCCATTAAGTCTGAAATTCTATGTCTAAAAGAATTCATTAATGGATTCTTACAAACATTAAAATTCTTTACTTGATTGATAACCAACTCGAGAATCACAAAAAATTTGTAATGTACTAATACCTTTCTTTCTGGCCCAAAGCAAGCCATGAATTAATGCTTCGTATTCAACTACATTACAAGTGCATGAAAATTGGAGACTCAAAGCTGAGAAATACCTTTCATTTGTTGGGGAAGTAATCATTAAACCTGCTCCCTGTCCTTTTTGTTCTTAGCTCCATCAAAATGAAGCTTTCAAATCCCTTCTGCTAAATTTTCTATTTTGGACAGCAAAGGAAGTGGTGTATTTTCTTCATGCATACAATACACACCAAACAGATGTTCTTCAACTTCCTTAAAATGATCATGGACATGTTCTTCAACTTTATTTCATCTATAAACATGTTAGAAACACCATCTAATGTTGAAACATGAGCTACACCATCAAAATCAGACTGGTCTAAGGCTGCATAATTAGCTACTACATTGGAAGAGTGAGGCTCAATGTGGAATCTGGCCAATGGCTCTGAATTGATAGTAACTTTGGTGCCGTAATGAGTAGTGAAAAATAAGGACCAATCTGAAGAGAGATAACCTCCTATCTTTGTTGTGAAATCTCTAGATAAGCATAAAGCAAAGTATGGAGGTAAATCTACAATAGTAACATCTTGCAGAATAGAAACATTTGGGAAAGCATGTAATGTTACCTCTAAATTTCTGATTACACCAACTATATTAGTTGTAGTTCCATCAAGTTGTAAGACACTCTTTTCTGTAGGCTCATACTGCAGACCCAATTTTTCTGTAATTACTTTTGCCATAACTGTGTTACTTGCGCCATTGTCCACCATGCAATTACGAACAAGATGTTCCCTAATAATCAGTGATAAATAAAATGGTGGTAGCTTCTTGATGTCATGAGCATTCAAAACTTTATGAACCATCCACTTAACTTCTTTAATGCGGTCTTGTTTGAATGTTCCAAGGACCATGTCCGCTTTTTGAACTTTTTTATTGTTTTTAAAGAAACTCATGACTTAGCTAGTTCATGAGAAATTAAATCTTGTTGTCCTAGAATACTTAGGGCATCCCACATTGAGATGTTAACATTATGATTTTTCATTACATCAACAATGTTAAAAGAAGCAACAATTTTAGAGACAGATTCAACTATTTTAGCATAGGCCTTAGCAAAGACTGATTATGCTTCAACAACTTTAGATATCTGAGGTATAAATAATCTTCTTGGATTAGGTTGTAGCTATTTTTGTTGTCCTTTATCAGCTAAAACACTTGCTATTTTTGAAGAAAAAACATGACTGTTAGCTGGTTTGGGGGTTGTAGATGTTGTCTTATCGTGTGATAGTGCGTAGAATAGGCCTATTTTGTTGTTTTTGACCTTCAATAGCCTTTTCTTGAGCTCTAGTGGTAACTGCAATGAAATCATCCTCATTGAAATTGACTAAATTCTATTCAGGTGATTTCTGAACTTGAGTATCTTGCTGCCCACCCTCCATTTGAGGCATGAATAATGTCTCAGATTGAGGTTGTGTAACAAGACTTATGTTTAGAAAATCTTTTGGGAAATTTACAGCTAAATGAGGTTGATTACAAGGTTGACACCACTCTTTTGTAGCCATATTAATTGGGACTAAAGAATTATTGAACTAGGAGTGTTTGGATCAAATTGCCTTTGCTGATAAGGCTGCCTATAATTTTGATTCTGCTGGTAAGGATTCCTATTTTGTTGGTTTTGTTGATAAGGAGCTTGATAAGGTCTACTAGGTAATGCAAGTCTGTTTTCAATTGAACTCAGCTTATTCCCCACAATCTACAAAGCTTTAAATACATCATCTAATGGGGCTACAACAACAGGTTCCACGATTATAATACGATATGGGATAGGGGCTAAATCTACAAAAAAAGAATTAAAGGCCTTGGTGCTACTTTTCCTGCTTGAATAAGAATATTTTTCAGCTCGGATGGCGATATCATAGGCTACTGGGAGCATCTCTCCTCCCATAGACTGAATCATAGTTGAAATATCACTCTTTAATGCCCTAATATAATAAAGAAAAGCGTGATCAACTTGAGGCTTGACACTTGCTGGAATTCTTTCCCAAGTTTTGGAAAAACGAATGTTGAAACTTGACATAAATTCGTTGGGAGATCTTTTAATAAAATACAACAGTTCTATAAGAGATAAATGATCTGAATTGTCTTAAAGTTGTTTCAGTAATTTATGACCTAGGTCATCCCAAGTTCTTATGTATCCAATCTCTAGATTTCTATACCATTGCAAAGCTTGTCCTTTAAGAGATGCAACTAAAAGTCTCAAGGCTACATCCTCATGAGTAATTTTATGGATAGCACATAAAGTTGTGACATCCTTAATGTGCTCTGTAGGTGTCACCTGATTTTCACTAGTGGATGATGGCAAAATTTTCATGGCAGTAATAGGGATGTCATTGTAAACTAGGATTACTAATGGGCTACCATTAGTAAAGGTCATAAAATTTCTAGTTGGTTGGATAGCCATCGAAAAATTGGGATGTTAATAGTGAAATTGATTCATGGTGAAGGAATGTCAGGAGGAGGGTTATCAAAACCATGTCTATTATAAGGTAAATTATTACCAACTCTTCTCCTTCTAGAGCGTAGAATTCAAAGGTAAAGAGGAATTCCTCTTAGTAATGAGCTTGTAGTCACTTTAGGCATGGAACATGCTGCAATATTGGTCTAAAATAAGCTTTATGGAGTTGCCAAAATAGATTTTAAAATATTTAGAATAAATTGTTGCAGATTGCTCCCGAAAGTAACATTTGATTTACTTTAAATTTGCTATGGATCTGATATAGAATTTGTAACTTGCATGTAGATTTGATTCATAGTTCCACTGGGCGTGCCAAAAATTGTTATCTCTCAAAAGTGCGCCCTATAGAGAGATGGATGCATGTTTTGTAAGCTTGCAAAATATGATCTCTCTCTTTCGTAGATAAAATGGAAACACCTCAGGTCTGTGGGTATACCTATTTTGGGGTGAGTCTCCGGTATCAAATCCAATTCCTTATTGATGTATCCTAAATTTATTTCTGGGGTTAAGGGTAAAATATGGCTGTAAAATAACTAAAATTGAGGTGATACACCAAACTTATATGAGGGATTTGATTGAGTATATGCACAATTGATATGGGAAGGATTCTTGATGCACGAACCAACAGTTTTCTATAGAATATTTAAGGGCAAACACTTTGTTGTACTGAGGGAAAATATCACAACAACACTGATAAGTTAACATGCACATTAAAATTATGCAAAAATACTGAATTTGTAGCAGGGTAAGATGATTAACCAGGGAATTTTGCATTCACAAGACTAATATAAACATACACAAGTCTGCAAATAATTGGAAAGGTAGAAAATACTTCACATTCAGAAAAAAACTGGCAAAAATTGCTTCAGTACTCTGTATCAAAATTCCTCCCTCATGCTTTGCCAAGGCACACAGTATATAGCAAAATAATTTCCCCACCCTTCCTAAAAATAGTCTAAGGCTTGTACTCACCCATGCATCCTATTTGTAAACTTTATTTAATAATAAATAAAGGAATAAAATAAAGCAAACTAGTACAAAGAGGCATTAATCGCCTTTGATTACATACAGTCAAACTGAAGTTGATTGTTCTATTTTTAAGAAAATAAGGTGAATAATTTTCTAATAATAAGCTTGCTTGTTGAACAAGTCTCTTTCCTTGTGCATGTGAATTCATCTTCTTGTTTGTTTTGTCCTCTTGTGAAGCATGCAAAAATCAACTCTTTGTTTGTGAGTAAAATAATTGCAATACTTGCAATATTTACAAAAATAAACATCAATACATCCATTTGGTGTGGACAACCTCCATGCTCAGATTCTGATGTTGACATTCCTTGTCTAAGTGGTCACATGAGTGACATTCTGTTGATCATCTTCAACCTCCTTGAAGTGGGGACCACCTTTGTACTCTACTTGTTCGGCCATCTTTGTGGACTTAGCAAACTATAAGGTCTATCACCTCTTCAACTTTCATTGCCTTGTAATTTTCTTGTCGGGATTTTGCACTTGAACGGACCTGATGATTATAGTTAAAAGACTACCCTTTTGTGTGATCATTATTGTTGGCTTGTATCATAGTTCTAGACTATAGTTTAGATTTTTGGAAGTCAATATGCAATGATTTTTTTGATTTAAATGTGGGTCGGTCCGTTCCAACGACAACTTGACCCATCATGATGTTTTTCGGTGGCTCTTCATTCACAGAAAACTCAAGTTGAGTTAGGGTTTGATGAATCATTGCCATGTAGGTACTTTAACTCATATCTAGTTAATTAACTCACCAAAAGAGTTAATATTGTGAAAAAGCTTTCTATGTCTGCGTTAAGTCTGTATTTTGATTTCTCTTATTTTGAATTGGTAATTGTAGTTTCTTGTCGAGACTTGAGTATTCAGTTTTATCATCTCACTACTTATTTCTTTTAATGGTCATGGGTAGCTTGACATCGTACATTTATTTCTTGTGCAATCCATGGCTGCATGTTACAAGCTTCAATTTGCCTTCGTAAAAGCACCTTATGGGCTCTGAAATATTTGCATTTTTATCTTGGCTATCTAGAAGTTGGTTCAGTTTGCATGCACAAAAAACTAATCACATAACACCGGAAATAATACAAGACTCCAATTTTATTCATCCGGGATATTTTATTCATATGAGAGATTACATTATATAGAGATTGACCTTCCTATTATGGTGGAGTCAAATCTCATCTTGAATCCACTTATCTCTCCACAAATCTCTCTCCACAAATCTCTCAACTTATCCCACATATCTCTCCTAATCCCCACAATATCTCACTCAAACTCTCAATCCCATTATTTTCTCACAACAAACATTATCTAGTTACAACTATTTACATGAGTTAACAACTCATAAATAGTTGTATTACATTAGACTATATTATTTATTTCCACACTCATAATAATGTTCACAATATCTAATATTATTCCTAACATTCACTCCCCTATTGTTAACATTATTATTTCCACACATACACTCCCCTAATGTGAACAATGTAGAAAAGAATAGTTACACTTTCTCTGCAGCTTGCACACCCCTATTTGCTCATGATCTTGGTACACATATGGACCTCAGTCCAAGGTAAGAACCCCTGTTCATGAACCTCTGTTCATCAATACGAACCCCTGTTTGACAATAATGAGACCTCTGTCCTAGGTACGAGCCCCTGCTCATGAACCTCTGTTCATCCTCTTCAAGAAAAACATGATGCTTGCTTTTTCTTGTGCTTTTATCTTTCTACTACAACATATTTACATCAGGAGGTTATAAAAGGAAATACAACTCTGAACAGAATGTGACATCTGTTCTTATTACAAACAATGAAACACACAACTGAAAAAATGCCACAAACTCATTATGTGGCCCCGTCACTTACGGCTGGCGAGAGGACGTTGGTTTTCCTCCTTCCTCCGTTGCCTCCAGCCTCCATCTGCTGCTGCTTATTTATAATAGAAAATCATCACAATTATAACCATCACCCAAAGGTTCTTCTTTATCACTGTCTTCTTCTTCATTAGCAACCATGGCACTTTCTTCTATTTTTCCATCAAGTAAATCTCGTGCTCTTTTCTTGCAGTTTATAGATAGATTTCCATCTTGTTTACAATAGTAACAAGTGATATGTTTCTTTGTATCTCTAAAATTTGATCTTTGTTTAAAAGAAGATTTAAATCTCCCTTTATCATATGACTTGTTTTTACCATACATTGCAGTTTCTTCTGGTGTAACATTCTTATTTTCTTCATCTATCAGTGAAGAAATTAGATCTTCTAGGTGGGATTGATCTTGCTCAAAGTAAAAACAATGTTTGAATAGTGAGATGGCATACTATTCAACAAAATAGATTTTGCATCATCATCCTCTACTTTAATTTTTATCCCTGACAATTGATTCAAAATAGACCGAAACTTACTTATATGTTGTACCATGTTTTCTCCTTCATCCATCCCGAGTCAAGCAAACACTTCGCTTCAAGGTCATCACTGCTTTCGCTCTCCGGTTTGGGATCCAAACAACTTGTTCAATGTTGTCCAAATGAAATTTGAACTTTTTGAAAGGTCTATATGATGCAAATATGCATCAGACAACCCAAGTCCAATGATTGTTGTTGCTTTACGATCTCTACTCTCCCATTTGGTTGCTTCATCAGCATCGGTTGGTTTCTTGAATGTTCCATCCGCAATGTCCCACAAATCTTTGTTAATGAGTGTCAACTGAGTTCGTACTTGCCAAGTGTGAAAATCCTTTCCATCAAATTTTTCAACATAACCCAATTTATCCATTATGACTCTCCACAATTTGACACAAATAGGTGTCAGTTTCAACCGAAAATACACCCTTACAATAATAATCAGCTTTATATTTATTCAAAATAATAAAGCATATCAGATTTTAATTGCTAGAAATCAGTCACTATTTTTTTTTACAGAATAAATAGAAACTGTCAGAATTGTTTCCATGATTTCTCGTAAAATACGAAATGGGTTTCTGTAATTTTTTGACAGAAGTTTTAAAAATATAAATTAACAAACCCAAAAAATTTCAGTAAATTTCGAATCTGGGTTTTTGAGAAAAACGTGAATTACCAGTCATTTTTTTTTCAGATCAGAATTCCGAAAAAGGCAATGAAAGCTTCAAAACTCTCATATCTGCATCTTAGAGGCTGCGATTTTGTCCTGCAATGAATCTCATAAATTTCCCTAGCCTGCTCTGATACCAAATCTAGAAGTTGGTTCAGTTTGCATGCACAAAAAACTAATCACATAACACCGGAAATAATACAAGACTCCAATTTTATTCATCCGGGATATTTTATTCATATGAGAGATTACATTATATAGAGATTGACCTTCCTATTATGGTGGAGTCAAATCTCATCTTGAATCCACTTATCTCTCCACAAATCTCTCAACTTATCCCACATATCTCTCCTAATCCCCACAATATCTCACTCAAACTCTCAATCCCATTATTTTCTCACAACAAACATTATCTAGTTACAACTATTTACATGAGTTAACAACTCATAAATAGTTGTATTACATTAGACTATATTATTTATTTCCACACTCATAATAATGTTCACAATATCTAATATTATTCCTAACAAGCTATGCTCATATTTTCTAAGAGGGTTAATTGTGGTCGTAATTTCAATTATTAAAAATCTCAGGCTCATTTTGATTTCAATTTTCTCTATTCTTTTGAAAACATTCTAATATTTATTCAAGTTGATTTCAAGCTCATGGCTTCCATATGCATGGTTGTTGTCGAATATTTGCATGTACATCTGGATTCCTTCATGAGTTTCTGAAATTCATTAAAATGGCATGGTTGAACCTGTAATCATTTTCTAAGAAAATGTTGATTTCCATTTGATCTAGTTGGGACTTTACTTTTACTCTGATTATGCAACCCTGTACCTACTACAATAAAACCATGTAAATATTTTTCCCTCTAATATTTACTGCTTCAGTTGATAGTATTTGATTTCTTGAGGGACTTGCATTCTGCAGTTTGTTGGATTTTACTCATATGATTATGCTAAACAACCATAACCTACTTGATTGCTCCATGAGGAATGACGGGACCCTATATTTGATTCGAGACTTCGAGATAACGCATGAATGCAATTGGTTTCTCGTTATTATTGGAATATTCCATCTTAAAATAATAGTTTTGATCCATTAATCATTTTGGGAGCAGAAATGAACTAAAACAATGCCCTTTACATCATAAGTCATTCTACCTATGAATTTGTAACTTTATTGTGATAACTCTTCAACCTGTATCAACATAAGTGTAACTTTTGTACTAGCTAATAGCCCCACTTTAACAAAGCAATGATAACCTAATGAAAAGTTGTATATTTAATAATGATGTACTCTTTATTTTGTGAATGAAATCCACTGCCTTAGAAATTGAGGACAATCTCATTTTCATTTTGAAAATTGGAGCATTTTTGAAATTGATCTCTTTCTGTCATAATTTTGAAGTTGAATGTTCTACATTTCTTTTCTGCTTAAATACTATATTTGAGCTTCACTACACCTTCACATGCATGCTATAAAGTCATAAATGTCCATTTCACATGGTGAAGCCTTCTCAAAATTTTCCCAGATTTTTTTTTTTTTTATTATGTTTCAGCTGCAATTTTTATTTCATTTCAGTTAAGTTCAGCCTCTAAATTTTGTTTCTTCGCTTCACTTGATAATTATAATTTTTAATGCATGAATTTCCTAAGTTGGAAGTATAAAGAGTTAAATTAAACCCTGAGCTCAGTATTGATGATCATTTACTTCTTCCTTTTCAAGTACCATGATGCAGTTAGAGTGGACAGCTGGAACAACAATACAAAAAGAAAACTCCTTGAGGTAATGACGAGTTTATTTCACCACTTTACATTTTTAGATTCATAAATATATGCATTGTTTTTCCTTTTAGTTATTTCTCAAGGCTTGTGTGAGAATAATGTGTACTATTATTCCTCATGAATAAAATGAAAATATTTTCATGTTATGAGATGTATGTCCTTCCTTTCTGTACTTTCTTTCATTTGTATGGACAAATGAATGAACTTATACAACTCAAAACACTTAAATAATTCAGTTAGTCATATAAATAAAAATCAAGTGTACCTTATTGTCTATTTTTGAAAATGTAAACTGCTTGTAAAACTGTAAATTGTCCTTCAAAACTCCTACCTAACTGCAACTTCAGAACATCATGTCTGATACATGTTGTCCTTCCCGCCTTCCTTGGGGCTTTACAATGGTTATTCACAACTCTTACAGCTTCTAATGAAGGTTTCAAATGGAATGACTACAGCTATGAGGGATGGCATTCTTAAACCGTACCCAAGTTGTAGTTTTGATCCCAAATGACTTACAACTTTCTAAAACCAAAAAAAAAAAAATCTTTATTTTAATCCAAGGTGGCTGCCCCAAACATGAACAAACTATGTGAATCGACCAATTTGAGAAAATTTGAAAGTTTCGAGTTGAAATTTTCAAACACGGGTGCAAACATGTCAACATTTCTTCGTAATCCTCCGGGAAAAGCCGCCTACTAGCTTGTAGACCGAAAGGCCTTGCTCTTGTCCATTAGGCATAGAATCTGAAACATGTAACCAAAAATTTATATTTCCAAAAGGTCCAACCATTCTAAAATGAAACTAAAACTAGGAAAGGATCTAGTAAACCAGATCACATGCACGAATGCACTTATTGAAGGGAAAACAATGCAATGTGCAGAAACTACACTTATTGAAGGGAAATCCTACTCTAACAATCATTATAAGATTTTCAATAACAATGTTTGAGAAACATACCATTCAAAGGAATGGGAAGTTCCTCTACATTCAGCCTCGAGAGCTGAAAAGCATTATTTTCTTTGCGAGCTAAAATCATGTAAGGGCCACTCCAGATTGTATCAAACTTTGTGTGTCTTCCTTGCTTTGCATGATGAACATCCCACTTTAACACAATATCTCCTTCACTGAAGATTCTAAATTTGGATTTCTTATCAAAAGTCTTCTTCATCTATTTCTGATTCATTTCCATATTCAAATGGGCTTGATCTCTTAGCTCTTGTAATTCCATTAACTCTGCATAACAAACCTATAATGGTTCATTCTCAAGCAACTCCATTTGATGCAGCAAATCTAATGCGGAGTAACTAAAGCTGAAATATGGATTCTTGCTTATTTTCCGTACACAAGTTTGTATGGTGAATTGCCAACTAATCTTTTAGGAGTTACTCTATCAGCCCAAAGTGCTAAATTCAACATCAGATGCCAAGCTCTTTGATTATCTTTGAGTATCCTTCTGATGATCCTTAAAAGATTCTTGTTGGTACTTTCAGCTAAGCCATTACCTTGTGGGTAATAATTAGTTGAAGAACTTAAGTAAATTCCATGGCTGACAACCCAATCTGTTATCTTCACACCAAGAAAAGCTAAAGCATTATTTGATATGATAGTTGTTGGAACACCAAATCTGTAAACTATTCTTTCATAAAAGGATAGTATCCAAGCTTCATTAGCATATTTCAAGGCTATTGCTTCAGTCCATTGTGTAAAATAATGTTTAGGAGTTAAGATCCACTTATGTCCTTGTAACGAAGGTGGGTTTATCATGCCAATAAAGTCAAGAGCCCACTGCATAAAAGGTTGATCAACTGAAATGGGTTGTAAAGGCAGCAAAGCTAAACATTCTTTTCCAACAAAGAAAGCACATTTCTTACACTTTATAATCCATTCAAAATAGTCCTTGAATATGCTAGGCCAATAGTAACCAGCTTTCATAATTTTTAAGGCTGCATGATGACGTATCTGAGAAGTGACCTCTGCAGGTCCTTCATGGAATTCTAATAGTAATTTCTGAATTTTATCATAGTCAACACATCGCAGCAAGATTCCATTTATATCTCTTTTGAACAACACACTATCAATAAAGATATAGGGGACAACTTGTAATTTGAAATATCTTCATTTATTTTTTCCATACCTTTCGGATAGGTGCCATGTTGTAGATAGTTAACCAAATAAGTCATCCATCTTGATTCTTGAATCTCATGAGCAAGTTCAGGTTGCTGATTTTCTAGTTGAACCATGATGCCTGATTGCTGATACGTAATTTCAGCATGTTGTTTCAAATCTTTGGGTTCTGCAGCTTGTTGTCTTTCCATATCAGCAATTAGGTGTTCACACAAACCTTTACCTCAAACTGTCTTAGCAACCTAGATATCAACATCATATTCCATAACTTTTGTTATCCAACCTACTCTTTTCTCATTCAATTCTTTATTTAACAAGAAAGCTTTTACACTTGGATGAGAAACAAGAACATGGATTTTATTGTTTGAAAGCATATACTTAAAATTCTTTAGTCCTTTGACTATTGAAAGTACTTGTCTTTCAAGGAATGTGTACCTTATTTCATAATCATGCAAGCTCTATCCAAAGAAAGCAATTGGCTGCTCAATATTTTCATCATTGACCCGAGTTAGTATGGCTGAGATTGTTTGAGCTCCTGCAAGTGCATACATTGTAAAAAATTTATCAAAATTTGGATTTACCAGAGTAGGAGCCGAGAGATGCTTGTTTTGATTACTTCAAACCCTTCTCTCCCTTTTCTGGTCCAAGAGAATGTTTTCTATTTCTTTAAAATAATTGTCGATGGTTTAACCGACATCGAAAAATATGGAACAAATCTTCTAACAAAGTTGATTTTTCCAAGAAAACTTTGTAATAGCTTCTTATGATGAGGCAACGATAGGTGTGATATGGCTTCGATTATGAAAGGATCAATTGTTAAACCTTTCTTAGAAACAATATGGCCAAGTAATTTACCTTATTGTAATGAAAACATGGACTTCTTGGGATTCAAATATATTCCAAACTTTCTGCACAACTGAAAATTCTACCATAGATGCATCATATTTTCATTAGAATTTTTTGAAAATACTGTAACATCATCTAAATAAACAAGGATGTATTTATTTAGCAAGCTACGAAAAATGATGTGCATTGCACGTTGAAACGTTGCACCGACATTTGAAAGATCAAAAGGCATTCTTTTGTAAGCATAAGTACCCCATAAGTATTTGTTGTATCCATCTAGAAGAGATAATCTATCCGAACCAGAAACTATTCTCAAAATTTGATCCATATTTGGTAGTGGGTAATGATCTTTTAATGAATCTTCATTAAGATCTTTGAAATCCACACATAATCTGATTTCTCCATTATTATTCCTAAGAGGAACAAGATTTTCTACCCAACTTGAATGCTTAACTGCAAAAATAATACTTGATTCAATTAACTTGGATAACTCTTTCCTCATTAGAGGCTCTATTTTGGGATTTCTGACAGCCTCTCGTTTCTAACCTAATCGCGGTTTAGAATTTGGCTGCAATTCGATAATATATGAAGCTAAGACCGGGATAAAACCATTTCAGGTCTTGGTATCTCCAAGTGAAAAACATCTTTAAATTCTTTGTAAAGATTAATAAATGACTATTTTTCAGCTAAGGAACATACCTTTCAGAGAGAAAAAAATCGTTCATCAACTAAAATTTCTTCATAGTTATCATCATGTGTTGACATCTTGGTTTTGTCTTTTCTTAACTGATCACCAGTGTTGAAGATGTCCTCTAATGTGACTAGACCTCGAGGTAACTTATTTGTCTTTAATTGAACAATTTGGTCACCGTATAAATGATGTAATCTATCTTGATTTACTGCAGAATTTTCAACTTCTTGCTGCAAAAACCTTTAGATTTGATCATCGTTTTCAAAAACCAGCCAATTCAAGTCATTATCAGCTATAGAAGGCCTGAAAATTAACTTAATATGATGCTGACTTTTTTGTTCTCTATTTCTGTTCCAACACTTCAAAACTAACACCAACTGTTGCAAGTCTGTCTACATGCTTGTCTTCAGTTTTAGGAATCGATTGAATATTAATAGCATCAAAATCTTCCATTAAGTCTTAAACTCTATGTCTGTAAGACTTCATTAATGGATTCTTACAAACATTAAAATTCTTTACTTGATTGATAACTAATTGAGAATCACCAAAAAATTGTAATGTACTAATACCTTTCTTTTTGGCCCAAAGCAAGCCATGAATTAATGCTTCGTATTCAACTACATTACAAGTGCATGAAAATTGGAGACTCAAAGTTGAGAAATACCTTTCATTTGTTGGGGAAGTGACCATAAAACCTGCTCCATGTACTTTTTGTTCTTAGCTCCATCAAAATGAAGCTTCCAAATCCCTTCTGCTGAATTTTCTATTTTAGACAACAAGGGAAGTGGTGTATTTTTTTCATGCATACAATACACACCAAATAGATGTTCTTCAACTTCCTTAAAATGATCATCGACATGTTCTTCAGTTGTTTTTCATCCATAAACATGTTAGAAACACTATCTAATGCTGAAACATGAGCTACACCAAAAAAATCAGACTGGTCTAAGGATGCATAATTAGCTACTACATTGGAAGGGTGAGGTTCAATGTGGAATCTGGCCAATGGCTCAACCGATAGTAACTTTGGTGCCATAATGAGTAGTGAAAAATAAGGACCAATCCAAGAGAGATAACCTCTATCTTCCTTGTGAAATCTTTAGATAAACATAAAGTAAAGTATGAAGGTAAATCTATAATAGTAACATATTGCAGAATAGAAACATTTGGGAAAGCATACAGTGTTACCTCCAAATTTATGATTACACCAACTATATTAGTTGTAGTTCCATCAAGTTGTAAGACACTCTTTTCTGTAGGCTCATACTGTAGACCCAATTTTTCTATAATTATTTTTTCCCTAACCGTGTTACTTGCGCCACTGTCCACCATCCAATTACGAACAAGATGTTCCCTAATAATCAGTGATAAATAAAATGGTGGTAGCTTCATGATGTCATGAGCATTCAAAACTTTATGAACCATACACTTAACTTCTTTAATGCGGTCTTGTTTATATGTTCCAAGGACCATATCGCCGCTTCGAGCTTTTTTCTGTTGTTTTCTAAATAAACCTGCAACTTAGCTAGTTCACGAGAAAGTAAATCTTGTTGTCTTGGAATACTTAGAGCATCCTACATTAAGATGTTAACATTATGATTTTTCAATACACAACAATGTTAAAAGAAGCAATAGTTTTAGAGACATATTCAACTATTTTAGCATAGGCCTTAACAAAGACCGATTCTCGCTTCAACAACTTTACATATCTGAGGTATAAATAATCTTCTTGGATCAGGATGTAGCTATTTTTGTTTTCCTTTATCAACTAAAAAACTTGCTATTTTTGAAGAAACAACATGACTGTTAGCTGGTTTGGGGGTTATAGATGTTGTCTTATCAGTGACAGTAGGTAGAACAGGTCTATTTTGTTGTTTTTGACCTTCAACAACCTTTTCTTGAGCTCTAGTGGCAACTACAATGAAATCATCCTCATTGAAACTGACTAAATTTTGTTCAGGTACTTTCTGAACGTTAGTATCTTGCTTCCCACCCTCAATTTTAGGCATGAATAATGTCTCAAATTGAGGTTGTGTAACAAGACTTATGTTTAGAAAATATTTTGGGAAATTTACAGCTAAATGAGGTTGATTACAAGGTTGACACCACTCTTCTGTAGCCATATTAACTGGGACTAAAGCATGAGATGAACTCGGAGTGTTTGGATCAAATTGCCTTTACTGATAAGGCTGCCAATAATTTTGATTCTACTGGTAAGGATGCCTATTTTGTTGGTTTTGCTGATAAAGAGATTGAGAAGGGCTAATAGATAATGCAAGTCTGCTTTTCAATCAAGTCATCTTCTTCCCCATACTGCAAAGCTTTAAATACATCATCTGATGGGGCTGCAACAATAGGTTCCACGATTGTAATAGGCTATGGGATAGGGGCTAAATCTACCAAAAAAGACATTAAAGGCCTTGGTGCTACTTTTTGTGCTTGAATAAGACTATTTTTAGCTCTGATAGCGATATTATAGGCACTGGGAGCGTCTCTCCTCCCATAGATCGAATCATGGTCAAATATCACTCTTTAGTGCCCTAATATAATAAAGAAAAGCGTGATCAACTTGAGGGTTGACACTTACTAGAATTCTTTCCCAAGTTTTGGAAAAACGAATGTTGAAACTTGACATAAATTGCGTTGGGAGATTTTTTAATAAAATACAACGGCTTCTATAAGAGATAAATGATCCGAATTGTCTTAAAATTGTTTTAGTAATTTATGACATAAGTCATCCCAAGTTCTTATGCATCCAATCTCTAGATTTCTATACCATTGCAAGGCTTTTCCTTTAAGAGATGCAACTAAAAGTCTCAAGGCTACATCCTCATGAGTAATATTATGGACAACACATAAAGTCGCAACATCCTTAATTTTCTCTCGCAGATGTCACCCGATTTGCGCACTAAAGGATGATGGTAAAATTTTCATGGAAGCAATAGGGATGTCATTGTAAACTGGGATTACTAATGGGCTACCATTATTAAAGGTCATAAAATTTCTAGTTGGTTGGATAGCCATCGGAAAAATTGGGATGTTAATAGAGAAATTGATTCATGGTGAAGGAATGTCAGGAGGAGGGTTATCACAACCATGTCTATTATAAGGTAAAGTATTACCAACTCTTCTCCTTTTAATATAATTCAAAGGTAAAGAAACAAACTTAGGAGGAATTCATCTTACCGATGAGCTTGTAGTCACTTTAGGCATGGAACATGCTGCAATATTGGTCTGAAATAAGCTTTATGGAGTCGCCAAAAGATTTTAAAATATTTAGAATAAATTGTTGTAGATTGCTCCTGAAAGTAACATTTGATTTACTATAAATCGATGTGGATCTAATGTATAATTTGTAACTTGCATGTAGATTTGATTCATAGTTTGACTGGGCATGCCAAAAACTGTTATCTCTCGAAAGTGCACCATATAGAGAGATGGATGCAGGTTTTGTAAGCTTGTAAAATATGATCTCTATCTTTCGTAGATACAATGGAAACACCTCATGTTTGTGGGTATACCTATTTTGTGGTGAGTCTCCCGTATCAAGGCCAGTTCCTTATTGATGTATCCTAAATTTATTTCTGGGGTTAAGGGTAAAAGATGGCTATAAAATAACTAAAATTGAGGTGATACACCAAACTTATATAAGGGCTTTGACTGAGTATATGCACAATTGATATGGGAAGGATTCTTGATGCACGAACCAAAAATTTTCGTATAATATTTAAGGGAAAACACTTTGTTGTACCGAGGAAAATATCACAACAACACTAATAATTTAACATGCACATTAAAATTATTCAAAAATACCGAATTTTTAAGAGGGTAAGATGATTAACCACGGAATTTTGCATTCACAAGACTAATGTAAACATACACAAGTCTAAAAATAATTGGAAAGGTAGAAAATACTTCACATTCAAAAACAAACTGCAAAATTGCTTCATGAGACTCAGATCAAAAATTGTCACCCCTTGTGCTTTGCCAAGGCACATAGTATATATAGCAAAATAATTTCCCCACCCTTCCTAAAAATAGTCTAAGGTCTTGTACTCACCCATGCATCTATTTTTATCCTTTATTTAATAATAAATAAAGGAATAAAATAAAGCAAACTAAGTACAAAGACACATTAATAGCCTTTGATTACATACAATCAAACTAAAGTTGATTGTTATATTTTTAGGTAAATAAGGTGAATAATTTCCTAATAATAAGCTTGCTTTTCTAACAAGTCTCTTTCCTTGTGCATGTGAATTCATCTTCTTGTCTGTTCTGTCCTCTTGTGAAGCATGCAAAAATCAACTCTCTGTTTGTGAGTAAAATAATTGCAATACTTGCAATATTTGCAAAAATAAACATCAATACATCCATTTGGTGTGACAACCTCCATGCTCAGATTCTGATGTTGACATTCCTTGTCTAAGTGGTCATATGAGTGACATTCTGTAGATCATCTTCAACCTCCTTGAAGTGGGGACCACCTTTGTACTCTACTTGTTTGGCCACCTTTGTGGACTTAGCAAACTATAAGGTCTATCACCTCTTCAAATTTCATTGCCTTGTAATTTTCTTGTCGAGGATTTTGCACTTGAATGGACCTGATGATTATAGTTAAAAGACTTACCTTTTGTGTGATTATTATTGTTGGCTTGTATCATAGTTCTGGACTATAGTTTAGATTTTTGCAAGTCAATATGCAATGATTTTTTTGATTTAAATGTGGGTTGGTCCGTTCCAACGACAACTTGAGCCATCATGATGTTTGGAGGTGGCTCTTCATTCATAAATAACTTGAGTTGAGTTAGGGTTTGATGAATCATTGCCACCTAGTTATTTTAACTCATATCGAGTTAATTAACTCATCGAAAGAGTTGATGGAGGCAAAAAGGGGTCAAAACCCTATCATTTAGCATTTTTCACTCGAGCTCTACTACTGGCAAAGCCCTAGCTGATTTTCTTCAGCCGCCATGAATGCGTGCTTCCTGAGCTTCCTCGTGGAGCTTTATGTTCCTTTGTTCGAGCTTGCCATAAAAAAATAAAAATCTTCGTATAAATTCTGCCATTTCTTGTGTTTTGGGAGCTCATTTTCTCTTCGGAAAGGACTCTCGGTTTAACCAACTTTTATGACTTGTAAGTTCAATTTCCTCCGGGTATTTGAAAAAAAATGAAGAGAAATCCTTCTTTGCTGAATTGGATCTGCATCTTCTTTCTTTTAAAGTGGGAATTTCATGATGGCTTTCGCTGCAAAAAAATTGCCATCATTTATATATGGGTTTTGATGGTACCCTCATTCAAGACCACCAAGGATAAAGGTGAGTTTATTTTTTTGCCCAAGATACATCGTAACTTATAGATTTGCATATTTTCGAGTTCGGTATCTCGTATTTTCTACCAAAAAGATTATGTCCATCGTTTCGACTTGTAGTTCTGTAGTGTATTTTGAATACTACCTTTTTGGGTTTCCATTAAGAAATGGGTCATTGTTCTTTCTACTACTTGTCGTCTGCTTTGAGCTCGAACTGGACTAAAAGCTATGGGTGATCTCGAGCCCACTCCATTATTTCATGTAGCTCTACCCCCAAATTAACTCTAGATCCGAATGTTGTTTTGATTTGGGTATTCGTGTCATGATGGTTGTTCACAACTATTGTACAGTTATGATGAAGGTTTCAAATGGAATGGCTGCATCTATGAGGCATGGCGTTCTTAAACTATACCCAAGTTGTAGTTTTGATCCCAAATGACTTCCAACTTTCCAATACCAGAAAAATTAAAATCTGTATTTTAATTTGAGGTAGCTACCCCAAACATGAAAAAAATCGTAACTAGCCAATCTGAGAAACTTTGAAAGTTTCAAGTTGATCTTTTAGCACGAGGTGTAAAAATGCCAACATGAATTTGAGGCCTTTTGGATGGCCCTTGTGAGTTGTTTGGCAAGAGTAGTAGAAATGATTGTGGCATGGTGACATTGTAAACAAAATTTTTCTAGTCCATGAGAACCGAGCTTGTTTGGGACATGTTGGAATATTTTTGCAACGTGATAGCTGATTTGGTAGTGACAACAGTTGGTTCTTTAGCAACAAAAGTTGGCTCTTTAGCTTGTAAGCTATGGTGTTGTTCCTTAACAGGTGGCTCTCATTGGCCATTGGAGCTAGAGGCCTCAAGTTGTTGGGTTTATTCTTATTTTTCTAGCACCCGGAAACTTACCAATCTTCCTCCTATTGGGTTTTGACTTGTTCAGCTCGCTTGGCCACGAGGCAACAAGAGGGACATAAAGACGGATTTGCAGTATTTAATATCATGATCGAGGCACTGGAAACAAGTAGGTGTTAGAAAAATTGATATACATGACCCACTAAGAATAGCATTTGTCTCCCATCTAAATGTCCACAAATTCTTTCAGATCTTGAGAGATATCAACTTCAACGCAAACACACTTCTGCAGGTGAGCATGGTAAAACCTATCTGCTTCAAGAGCGGACTACCCGCCAATAGAAGCAGAAATTTGAGGCATAAAATGCACACATGGAAAAGGTAGGCCAGGGAATTCAACCCAGATGGGTACTTTAAGGGTGGTATATTAAGATACCACGAAATCCTTGTGTCATAGGGACAAAATAAGCATAGATTTGTGAACATACCAAGTGGCTTGTCAAGCCAGAATATTGGGGGCATTAACAGGATCAGAAAAGTGAAAAAGGAAAAGAACCTTTGATCATGTTTTAGAAGCTTTCAAGTCTGACCCCATAGGGAGTCTAGACTTTATTGACCTAGGATTTGAGCATGATTTTAGAGGGGATGCAACCCAAAAAATATCCAATGAGACAAAATTTCTCTAACCATTTACAGGAAACATTAAAATCAAAAACGTGTAATACCACATCAGGAGGAGAAACTGCTATGTACCTTGGGATATAATATTATAATGTATATGGGTTGATGGAGATGTCGACATGTGGCACACATCCCCTTAGTTATATGTATGGGTTCACATGGGATATAATGTTATGATGTATATGTATTGATGGAGATGCCGACATGTGGCACACATCCCCTTATCTTATTATATCATTCATTTATGATTTATTATGCTTAGGAGGTCGGCCTCAGATTGGTCATAGGTTAGAATGGTATATATAGGGGTTAAGGTTGTAGTTAATCATCATATTGAGTATTGG